>JAEOAD010000420.1:0-243342 GCA_036365145.1 Orientallactaga sibirica
AAATGATATGTAAAGTTTTCTTTTGTACATTTTAAATGATATTTAAAAGATAAAGATAAAACTAATGTTGATTTTAGTATAGCTACAAATACAGATGATATGTTCTTTCAGCAATTGCTTTTGTTATGATTATTTGCTTCTCCATAGTGCTACTTTACTTAAACTAAGGTTTCATATTTCGAACTTTTCAAGTTTCTGTCATTATTCAGTATAATTTGGATAAAAAAGACAACAGCTCATACCTTTACATTAACAGAGTTTTACCTTAATCATCTAACAATCCCCATTCTGGGGTACCACTGTTTTGAAATCCAAATTCTTAAACAAAAATAATTGACAAATTTCTCTGTACATATTCCAAATATACATATTGTTGAGACCTAGCCAATTAGATTATTATGTTTACAAGTGTTAAAAAACCTAATTAAAGGCTTCCAGAGGCCTTATGAAGTATTCAATCTCTGATATCTTTAATGTAATATTAATTTTACTTACTAATATGGATGTTCTGATATTTGGGTTAACTCTTCATACCCAAATTATACAACAGACATCAATCTCTAATAATAATAATAATATTAATGGTGCTTTATAACTTGAGCTGGTATTTCTTTTTATTATTATTATTATTTTATTGACAACTTTTATACTTACATACAAAAAAGACCACCTGATATTTCCCTCCCCTCCCCCCATTCCACTTTAGAACTCCAATCTAAGTCAGTATTTAAGGTATCCTGTAATAAAGTTAATTGAGATTAACAGTGAATCCTATTAGAGTCCCATTTTACTTTTTAGATAAGGTTTAGTTATGTCTGAAAAACCTAAAAATCTTAATTTATAACATATGTGACTTTTCATTTCTTTTTCAGTCACTAAAATATTTAATCAAAAATAATTTTAAAATATTATATTGTTATCTAATTTCTTCTGTGATTCAACTATCAATTTAATTCCCCTCATGGGCACATGATGCAACACTAACATAATAGTACAGATCAACTAACTATCTACAAAGAAGAGTTGTAATAACTTGTATGTTAAAAACTAATTTCTCCTAAAAGTTGGAGTCAGCCACTTCACAAAAGTTCATATTCATAAAATCAAGCTGGCCAAAAAAGTTAAAATGAAAAGATAATAAATTATTTTAAATGTTATAAACTTCAAATCAAATAAAGTATTTCATAAAATACAAATAACTTGGAAACACAAGGGGAACATATGGTCGATATAATTTAAGTTTTTATTTATTTATTTATTTGCAACCAGAGATGGACTCCAGATGCATGTGCCCATTGTGCATCTGGCTTTCATGGGTCCTGGGAAATCGAACCTGAGTCGTTTGGCTTTGTAGGCAAATGCTTTAACCACTAAGCCATTTCTCCAGCCCTAATTTTAAATATATAATGTATAGTTGGTTAAAAATGTCTACTTCCTTCATCTGCTGCCTTAAATTTATTATGCCGGACTTATTCTTGATTATATTTAACTTTAAATGTAACATTCCCATTATATGCCATACATACATGTTATATCAAACACAGGACAAAAAAATGAATATACCTAGATCATGATGGCTAGCAGATTTAACATAATCAAAGTGTTTCTTCCTTAATGGCTTTAATAGCAAGTCCTCACTCCTAAAAACAATTTTCCAGTGTACTACTCAGCCTCATCTGTACTAGAACATAGGAATGAGCCTTCCTAGCTACATGGGACATATTAAATACTATATTTGGCCTCTGCATGCACAAAATGTGATGCTTGATCAACAGGGGGAATTGTGAACTGAAGTTCCCAGAAAAGAGCTGTATCTGCTGTACCTCCTTCCAGCAAGCCTGAATGGACTGACAAAGCTCCTGGGATCACAGAGACATGGAATTTGCAAGACCAAAGCTTAATTACCTGGAACTACCTTTAGCCTCTTTATGGCCATTTATTGCCCAATTCTGTGTTTGAACTAACATCCTGGTAACTATCAGTTGATCAGGTGTAATCCTTTTTGCTTTGCAAGAACAGACCCAGCTTTCACCAACCCAAGGGATAAGAATGTCATCAGACAGCATCTGAGGGCTATGGAGATTTCCCCACTTTGATATAACCCACCTACCTGATGGCCAGCCAATGTATTTGAAAAATGCCTTGATTTATGAATTTCTTTTTTTCTGTAACTATAAAACCTTCATGAAATTATTAACACTTTGGAACATAGAATTTGAGGTAATCTAAATCTGTGTTCCTGGGCCATGGTCACTCATATTGGCTCCAAAATAAACTACCTCTTATCTCCTGGGAGATGAAAGCAGTGTCGTTTGCTTTGAGGCAGGTGTTCAATTATTTTCAGAAACAGACAGAGACAGAGATGGGGAAGGCAATAGAACCAAAGAGGAAATAAAAGAAAAAAATCTTGAAATTCTTGGTATGGGTGCAAACTTAGTGATTCATGTGTTCTTAGAAAGAAGAAAATACTCACTTGCTAAGAGGCAAGGAAAGGAGGCTTACAGGCAGGGCCTCTCTGTTATCTGAATTACCTGGAGTCTTCTCTCTGCATCACTCTAATGAGTGCATTTTTTACTTCTTTGTTTCTCAGACTATAGATGAGTGGATTCAGCATGGGGATCACAATAGTGTAAAAAACAGAAGCCACCTGATCCTTTCCCAAGGAGTAGGACTTACTTGGTTTTAAATAAGTAAAGATCAAGGTGCCATAAAAGACAGTGACTCCCAGGAGATGGGAAGCACAGGTTGAGAAGGCTTTCTGCTTTCCAGAAGTGGAATTGATTTTCAAAATTGTAGATAAAATAGATACATAGGATATAGACAATATGGCAAGAGACACTATTAAAGTAGAACCAGCTAAAATGAATATCATTATTTCAATGTCATGAGTGTCACTGCAGGACAGGGATAAAAGTGGTGTTGTGTCACAGAAAAAGTGATGAATGACATTGGAGTTGCAGAATTCCACCTTGCTCATGCAAAGCACATTGACAGTGGAATCCATAGCTCCAAATACATAGGACACCATGAGGAGGGCATGACAGCATCTTGTGGACATAATGACCGGATAGTGTAGAGGATTGCAGATGGCTACGTAGCGATCATAGGCCATGGAGGACAGAAGAAAACATTCAGCACCAGCCAAGAGAACAAAGAAGAACATCTGTGTGAAGCAGCCCGTGAAGGAGATATGCTTGGAGGAAGTCAGCAGGATATCTAAGGTTTTAGGGGTGATGACAGTTGAATAACTGAGATCAATAAATGACAGGTGGGTGAGAAAGAAATACATGGGAGTGTGAAGCTGGACATCTAGGCGAATGATCAATATCATTCCTACATTCCCCAGCACAGTAATGAGGTATATCAGGAGAAAGAGCATGGAGAGGACCAGCCTCATCTCCTTGGAATCTGTCAGTCCCAGGAGGATGAAATCAGCCATGTTTGTGTGATTCCAGGTCTTCATATGGACTTGTCATACACTGTTCAGAAAACAAAGACTTTTCCTTAATTTCAATGATATCAGAAAACATTTTTTCATTATGTTACTATATTTTAATAATTATTTGGGTTGGCTCAATATTAGCAGCACTTACATCATGTGTAAATGTAAAAGTTGCCACAAGTAGATATATTTATGAGCAGACATTTTAAAACAATATAATGTAGGCTATATAACTCAAAATTTCAAATTTTTACTACTAATATAAATGTTTTCTTTTGAGAACACATTTAATGTGCATGAAATGTTACACAGTAGGTGCTAATTTTATCAACTGACTTTAATGAAGAATTGTTTGCATAAACATCAGATAATCATTTATAAACTCTGTACAAATAAGTGCATGTTGAATCTATGATCATGTCAGTTATTTACTCTCCAAAATCTATCCCATGATACTGTCATCCCATTCATTTGTTTTAGTAAACATTAACAACATTATACAAATGTTGTATATGGCAAAGACAGAACCTAAATGTAATGTAATCCTATTGATTTCTTTGCAATATCACCTACTTCTAATTGCAGATGAATTTCACATTTCAAAGGGCTTTATCAGATTGCAGTATCACATAAAACTACCAAGGACGATGATATGTTTTCTTTACCAGAACATACAAAGTGAGAATTCTTCTAAAAATACATTTGCAAACATATTATTTTCAGAAACTCATTTCATCAACTTTACATGTCTGTTTCTAAAATTTATGACATGGCTCATATCAATGGCCATGTGGTTTCTACATTCATTTAATATCTGCTTTCTTTCAGTATCTTATCAAACCTTCCAGTATTTTAATACTTACTGTAAACCAAAGATGAGGAGCCACAAACAATTGAGGGAAAAAAAAAAAACTTCTAAAATCATGTACCTAAAGCTTTATTAACTCCAAAGTATGATAAGAAACATATTTAAGAATCTAAAATTCTATAGTGTTTTCTTTGACGCTGGTATTTCAACATTTTCGTGTATTTTAATTTTAATTCTAAAGTGAATTAAATAACATACAAGGTATAATCTGCTCATGGATAAATTGACATTGTTCTATGTAGGTAAGGATAAAGAACCCAGAGAGCTATATGGATGCTTATAAATGAGTATAAGCAGGTCAGCGCATGCTTTGCTTCTGTGCTGGATGGTTCCCAGAAGACTTCTGGACAGTCACTGAGCATCATGCAACATGTGGTCATCCTCAGGGGCCAATTTCCAAGTAAAATTATGTGGTATGCTTTCAAAGAGCAAAGCACAAGGATAATTTAGCAAAGGGCTTGCCTTTTCCATAGGAGTGCAGAAATGAAAGCAATATTGCTGTTCCTTCATACACACACACACACACACACACACACACACACACACACATATGTATATGCATGACATACAGATCTATGGAATCACTTGAAATATTAAATAAATATGAAAATAAATATGCCTATATACATACATATTTGTCTTACAGTTAATTTTGAATTAAAAAAATAAAAACACATAGCATCATAAACACATCACACAAAAATGTTGCAGGTTCATTAAGTGGGTGACAAAGAACAGAATGGAGAATCCTGCAATCCCTGTGATGCCTTCAAATGTCATTTCATTTTTTATGACATATAATGTTCAGAGAGTGGTTTTTAACTAGTGCATAATAGTGGAACTTAGTATAGATGTCTATATTTACTGAATTGATGGCATTGGCAATGATGGAATGGTAATTTTTCAACAACAATATTTTATTAAAGTATAATCCTGTCAGGAGTAAATTACTAGTATAAAGAATAGAATATACCAAAATTTAAATTAAATGAAATGATTCTAAACTTTAGTTAATATAACCACTTTTTATCCTCAATCATCACCTTATTGTGCACAAGATACTTCTATTTATCTCATTATATATTTTTAATTCAATATCTTGTGCTTATTGTACAGTTTAAGTGGCATTTTGTACAGGGTGGGGTGCGATCATTTACTAATTGAATTTAATGTATAAAAGCAGATGAATGCACATCTGAAGGCATCACAGGGATTGCAGGATTCTCCATTCTGTTCTTTGTCACCCACTTAATGAACCTGTGATTTTTGTGTGATGTGTTTATGATGCTGTGTGTTTTTATTTTTTTATTTAATTCAAAATTTACTGTAAGACAAAATCAATAATAAATCACGTTGTCATTTTGTAATTAATCCAATGGTAAATTCAAATTCCTTTAAAATATTATTCATTTATTTTTTTAAGAGAGAGAGAAACAGAGGGATAGAGGCAGACAGACAGACAGAGAGAGAGAGAGAGAGAGAGAGAGAGCGTGGGCACACCAGGGCCTTGTGCCACTAAAAATGAACTCCAAATTCATATACTACTTTATGTATCTGATTTATGTGGGTACAAGGAATCAAACCCCAGCCATGAAGTTTTTGCAAGCAAACCCCTTTAATTGGTTAGCTATCGCTCCACCCCCAAATTTCTTATTTATTTATTGATCTTACATATAAAATCTATATAGGGGCTGGAGAGATGGCTTAGCAGTTAAACACTTGCCTATGAAGCCTAAGGACCCCAGTTTGAGGCTCGATTCTCCAGGACCCACGTAAGCCAGATGCACAAGGGGGTGCATGTATCTGGAGTTCGTTTGCAGTGGCTAGAGGCCCTGGTGCACCCATTCTCTCTCTCTCTACCTGCCTATTTCTGTATCTCTCTCTCAAATAAATAAATAAAAAATAAAATATTAAAAAAAATCTATATAGGTATAAAGTCTACATGTAATATATATGTATATATATATATATATATATATATATAATGGGTATACATATTTATATACATATATAGATATAGATTTATAGATATATGTGTTTTATACTAGAAATCACACATATTATATTTACATATAATCAGGTCAAATCCTTTCCTAAAGAACAATGAATTAAAATGTGATTTTTAAAGAAGGTAAATAGTTCATTGTATGTTATATTCCCAGGAAGCAGAAGCCAACACAGAAATAGGACAATGGTCACAGTGAGAACCGAAGCAATGATTATAGTGAATTAATCATTCATGATGAAGGAAATTTTCCTGTAGATATGGGGGGGGTAATGTCTCATTCATTAAAATTTTCAAGTTACTTCAGTGTTACTGGACTCTTACAGTGCTATTGATAAAACTAATAGTTGATGTTGGTCATGCAATGTTATTTGTTGATTCAAAAACTGGATGGGAAACACTTATATGTGACATTGTGGCTTAAGGAAAATGAGAGACTGGAGGTGGCTTTAACATGAATTCCACCTTATAGACATTCTGAGAGCCAAACTCCCTTCAAAATGTCTTCTGGAGCCATTTCTTCTTACCATTGACAACAGCACTGGTGGGAGGATGAGAACAAGACACATCTCTTTAGAGTCTGTGTCATGGCAGGATCTTCAAATTTAAGTAACAGTAGAGTTTAATTCATAATTTAGTAAACATTTTAGTAAACTTTTTTATATTTTTATTATGATGGCACTACTTTTTGAGAGGGTGGTATAGTTTTAATTTCAGGCTTAGAATTTTGACATGGAGAGCATGGTTCAAACAAGAAGCTCTTCCATTTCTGAAGGCGAAGAATCTAGCAACTGGCAACCTGGGATTCTAAACTCAAGGTTTGCGTACACTGACACACTTCTTCCAGTAAGGTTCCTCCTCGCTAGATGTCATTAGCTGGGGACCAAGTATTCAAACTTATGAGGCTCTGAACAACATCTCATTTAAACAACTATAGTGTTAAGGAGGGTCCCCTCCTCCCTCATCTCTGTATTTGGCACCTTTTGTGGAGAGTCTAATGGCTGCAGCTGTGTGGGATTGTTCAGGACCTCTGTTCTGTTTAGTTTTCATATATATCTGTTTTTGTGATAATGCTGTACTGTTCTGTTACTGTGGAATATAGTATGTCATATAAGCAAATTACAGGTGCTGGTACCTCCAGCATTATTTTATTTCATTGATGTGGCCATCATAGATCTTTATGTTTCATATTAATTTTCAGAGTTATTAATTTTTATACCTATATACTAAATCAGAAAATCACTTTTATTAATGATAGAAATGAGTCTGGTGTTGTGATAAAGGACACACAATTTAAAGTATTTTGGTAAGGCAAAATTTTTCTTCTGCAAAAGTTTGTGTAACTAGTAAAACATACTGACACTAAATTTGTTGGATTTTTCCCCCTTAACATAATACAAGAGTCCTCTGTCTCACTCTGAATGATTGGTCAGAGCTCAGCCTTGATTCTTATGTACTTAGCTAACATATATAATTGGCACACTTATTAGAGGAAAAGCTAAAGAAAGGATGACACAGTGACCTCTTTCCAGGGCAGAGATGGAAGCTCTGCTTTTTGGTTTCAAGTCAGCTGATTATCGTGGTCTCAAGATTCAAGGACTATTGATTCAGGCGGGCCTTCCTATAAACTGGCCTACTTTCAAGGTCCAGTTTATTCTTAATTCTTAGAAATGTCAAGATGACTCATTTTCATTTTCTTCAAAATTCCCCCTTTTTGGTTATGCATCTTTATTATTTTCTTTATACACATCTAACTTTTTTTTTGTTTTGTTTTGTTTTTTTTTGGTTTTTGGTTTTTCAAGGTAGGGTCTCACTCTAGCTCAGGTTGGAATTCTCAGAGTGGCCTCAAACTCATGGCAATCCTCCTACCTCTGCCTTCCAGTGCTGGGATTAAAGGCTTGTGCCACCATGCCCAGCTTTATCTAACATTTTTAACTCTCCATTTTTGTTGTTTCATGTAACATAAAATCCATTTTATAAGACATCAAGGTTTGTTTGGCTAAGGCAGATTCTATTCGGTTCTGAAATAAACCTGGAGAACATGGGATTATATAACACCCAAGGGTCATCATAACAGACTTTTAGTGGCTAACTCGCATAAATATAGAAAATATGGCATGAATATAATCCCCTCTAACTACCATCATCTCTTTACTACCTCCTGACCCTTCCAATTCCACTGTCTCAGTTCTTCTTTCCAACTATTTTCTCTTCTACTTGATGTCATCATTTTTCTGCTATTACTCAGGTCTGTTGGGTCATGGATGGAATGACACTCTTAGTGTCTAGGAGACAGTATTGCAATGCACCGCTTTCCTTCCTTACATTCTTTCTGACACCACTTCTGCAATGGTTCATCAACCTGGACATGTTAGGTATGGTAGAGATGTTTCACTTAGTGCTGGACACTCCACTCTCACTTCTCAGTACTTCTGTGAGTTTTAATTCACCCCAGTAGTCTCCACCACCTGAAAAGAGATGCATCTCTAAGTAAAAGTGAGGACCACATGAATATATGGGCTTAAAGGCTCAATGTATCCATTTAGCCAAACAACAGTTGTAATTTTCCCCCTTGGGATTTATGACCTCTCCAACCACAGGCTTTTAATTAGGTTTTCAATACCAGTCATAAACTCCCTCTTGTGGAGCAGACTTCACATCTACTCAGAAAACACTTGGTTCCTCCATAACAGACATGAATGCATTGCACCAGTTGGTATGTTTGGCCTGGATTGTTAGTCATGAAGATTTCAGGGTCCACTGTTGCTAAGACTGTTGAGGACTTTTCTCCTTGCAAACATTGCATAGGCCTTTCTAGCATCTTGACCACTAGATACCAGGGAAGAGGTTTCCAAATCAGCTCCAGTTTGATTTCTTAGTGGCCACCAGTCCAACCATATAGTGTACAGTAGTAAAGTCTTACCAACCAGTTCTAGTGGGTGAACAAAAGTCTGAGCAAAAGCCTATAATGTTTTGTGGAATCTGCAACCTCCCTGGCCAACAATGTGCTGATAAGTATCCCATCTCTAGCCCTGAAAATGGCATCACTTTGCTAAACGTGGGCCCTGGAGAATCGAATGGGTGTTCTTAGGCTTAGCAGGCAGGCACCTTAACCGCTAAGCTATCTCTCCAGCCCTGTTACAGATTTTCTTGTGACACTATGGGAAATGTGTGTAAATAGGATCAATCTGAGTGTGAAGAGAGCTGAGGAACAATGATGGAACTATTCATCCCTCCTTGAACCAAAGGCTACATTACCTGAGGAAATATGAGGGAAATCCATCCCTGAGAGGCTGGCTCCTACAAGCTTGGTTATCATCAACTGTGGAATTGTGAACTGAAATTCCCAGAAAGCACTACATCTACCTGAATCAAGGCTGAATGTACTGATAGTTCTCCTGGAAAGAAGGAATTTGCAGTACCAGAGCCAAATTACCTTGGGCTACATTTAGTTCCTTAATAAGCATTTATTGACCACCTTTGTATCTGACCTAACATTCTGGTGACTACCAATTGATTAGGTGAGAATTTTTGGTTTTACAAAGAGAACTTCAGCTTAACCTTCCCACCCAAAGGTTAAGAATGTGACGTGCTTGGTGGATATTTCCCTGCTTTATCTCAACCTGTCTTCTGATACTTTATCCAATATATGTAAAAACTGCTGTCGTTTATGATTTTCTTTTATAACTATGAAAACCTTATGAAACATAGAATTTGGGGTAACCTAAATCTGTGTTTGCAGGTCATGGTCACTCATATTTAGCTTCAGAATAAGCTGTCTCTTATTTCTCTTGGTAGTAAAAGCTGTCAGATTTGCCTTAACAGAATCTTTTACTGCTCCATTGAACCTTTCTAACATTTCCCTCAGTATTTCCTAGGCTGCTGATTCTTGAGACCAACTTGGTCTTGCTTGGAATGGATGGCTCTGAGCACCCACCCACCTTATAACAGTTGCTTTACATAAATCTTATAGTACTATCCTCTGAGCATGTTAAATGTTTAGAAAAGTATCTGTGATAACAACAATGATAACAGTTAAAGCATTTAAAGGAAGGTGTCCCACTTAGATGGAAAAGGACACTTAAAATTCAGGAGTTTGTTCAATAAAGATCATAATGTCAGGGATGAGCCAGCACCCTAAGAGTTGTTGGCCAGGAAGGCCCTTGGAGCCCCAAAATTAGTAAGACTATTGCCATTCTTCTTGGTTGCAAGCCAGAACTAAATGGTGCCAGAGCAGGAATGTCTCCATTTTGGACATCCATTAGCCATTTTATGATGCATATGTTTCTAGTTCCTAGAAGTAGTCCAGGCCCCCTGTTAGTTGCAAAACTATGCATGATTTTCTCTTTCTCTGAAATGGCCCAGACAAACTTTTTTGTTGCTATTTTGCTGATGTGGCCTAGACCTATGAAATGGAATGCCTTGCAATGGAAAAATTCCAGTGACCCAATGCCTCATAAGAATCCCCTAGTCTTTAAGAAAAGTTGTTCTTGACCTTCCTGGCTAGAGCTCTTCTCAAGATGTCATGAATACAGCCTGATTCTGCTATTGAGCTGTGTCTTTTGTTTTATTGTCAGTTCATTTCTGGGTCTTTCCTAACAAATGTTAAAACCCTATAACTGATAACATGGATTGCATTGGTTCATGGAGAAACCAGGATTATAGTGAGCTGGGAGTCTCCTCAGTGCATTTCATAGTGATGCCAGGTGCTATTTAAACTGCTGGGGTGGGGGAAGTCATCAATAGTTTTGCTAAGGTATAGTCACTACATGCTAACACACTAGCAGATAGTTTCCTTGGCTAGGAAGACAGATAGAGCAAAAGGGCCCTTGGTAAGTGGTTATAGTCCAACCATAACTAACTTATTCCCTGTGTAAATTTTTCCATATGTGGGCTGACTTCTTAGGCTTTCTAGGATCTGTGCAGAACTGGATGAATAATGAACCAATCAGCATGTTGGTCCTCACCCATGTGAGCAAACATGGACTTTGAACATGCAGGCTTCTCTTACAGTTCCCACAGGGGTGGGAAGGTTTTTCAGCTCTGGAATACTCTCCTCATTTAGGAGTCTTCTATCTCTGCTTTCGTTATTCTAACTTTAAAATAATTTTATTCTTTTAAACCATTTCTTGCCTTTTAATTCTTTATTTGGCAGAAAAAAAAATGAACCCAAAACTCCTAGATATGTGTCCATCTTTGGGTGCTCAGTGTAGGGTTTGTGACCACTCACGCTCAGCTCAAGGTCAGTAAGAACTAAGCTAAACTGGGAAGGAAGCAGGGTGAATGATCACTGAGCTTCTGCCATTTCCTTTGCTCTCTAGTGTAAGGGAAGCCCTAGCCATGTCTATCACAGCTGAATACTGAAGTTGGTTTTCTTCTCCCCACCTTTTGGTTAAGGTTTCCTCAACGTCCCCATGAATGTCAGAACCCACTGTCCCTGCAAGAACTAATCAAAATTCCTCAGAGATGGCAATGAAATGCATTCAGCCAGTGTTTCAGGATTCCTGCAGACTGGGGCTTAAGTGGGTGAAAACCAGTGCACAGTGAGGGGAATAAACATGGTGCCACACTCTGCAAGGCTGTGACCCACAGTAGGCAACCAATGGTGGCAACAGGGTGGATGTGGAGAGATGTCACAGCCAGAATCCACAGGAAGAGAACATGCAGCTGTGGCTTGCTTGGCTGATCATAGTTGGGCCAAAGACTGAGACAAGCTCATCCCCTTGGTTGTAAAACAAGCCACCTAAGGGGTCAAATAGATTTCTTAATGGATACAAACACTTGTTAGTGGCTGCATCTAGCTGACATTTTATGGGCTGCATTTGGTTTTAGAGGTAATAAGATGTTCTACATGTAGACACCTCTTGGTTTCTGTTTTGCATGTGGTGAATTACAGTGTGGCTTTTTAAATCTTTAGAATGTGTTATTACTAAATGAGTGCTGAGGCCAGAAATGTGTTGTGCAGTACCTAATGGCACCCAATGGCTCTGTGGCCCAAACCTTTGGCCCTGGAAGATGTACTCAAGGATGTTCTTGGATGCAGGGCTGACAAGTAAAAACTCTAGATTACCCTGAAAATTTTCATGGGCCAGAATTGTCTTCATTGGTACATTCCATTTTTATCACTAGATGATGTGATTTGGCATATGGAAACTCTCATTTAAGATACTCAAAAGGCTTTAAGTTACAGCTTAGGGAATCTCCTTTCTTAATTCTGAGGTTCTAGTGATGAGAAAGGCAATTATACAAAATCATATGGCTTTAGACATTCTCACAGCAACTCCAAGTGACAATGGATATGTCTTTCTCACTACGGGACTGGGCATTTAGTTACATTTACAATGTGTCTGGTGGCCTCAGTCCACAGCAAGGGCAGAAAAAGTACACAAGCTCTTAAAAAGGAATGTAAAGAAGCTGGCCCAGGAAGCTCCTGTGGACTCAGGTGCTACTACTGCCCTTGACTAGGTCTAGAAACATCCTTGTCAGAGCTTAACCTGTTTTGAAGCTTTTTATGGCAGTTTCTTTCTCACCAATGACTTGATATACTCTGAAATGACAAGACTAGTGACCTGGGTCACTCACCTAACAAAATTCCAACAAATGATGTCATATACCCAAACTGGGTATTCCTGAGATGAAAAAAGGGGACCTGTACTTTCTAGTTAAGATCCACGTTCCTAAGAAGAGCCTTGCTCACCCTGCCTGGGAAGGACAACATCCTGATATTTTATCAACTCCTATAGCAATGCAAGTGGATTCATGGCTACATCACACTATGGACTGCCTGGAATCCTCATGGAGTCTCCACTGAGCCTGCAGACAAAAGAACTAAAGGCCACTACTACAGCTGTATGCCTTACAATATTAAGCATCCCATACCTCAAAATGAGCTTCAGACTTTAAGTAGGATGTTACTAATACTCCTTGATATGTGTTCCAGGTACACTTCTAAATGCCAAAAACACAGAGACACTCCAGTACCCAAAAGCTGACTATCAGGCTAGAATGTTCTACCAAAGGTCTAGGATAGCTCTTCCTCCTGAGCAATTCAGACTGCTGTGGCCTAACATCATCCCCTGATCAGAATGACAGGGTGGTCACTGCCCCATGTCCCTAAGAACAGATAGGGTGGTTTGTGAGAGTGTGAGGTGACATAAGAGAAACATTGTAGGAGATAGGTAAGGGTTTTTATTTGGAGAGGGGTGGGGGTGGAAGACTAGACAAACAGATTAGGGAAAAGGGGTACTTGATAGGTGACTATAGTCTAACCCAAGAAGGTGACCCTACTTCTTCCTTCTTTCTAGACTAAGTGAATGTTCCTGCTGGTGGGCTGGCTTGGCAGGCTTTCCTTGCAGTACTGGATGCATCATGGACCAGTTGGTGTCTTGGTCTTCACTGATCTTGACCAATCATGGACTCTGAACAAGAGGACTTTGCTCCATGAATAGAAGTACAGTTCCCACTGGGGCTGACAGATTTCCTAGCTCTGGAATCCTCTCCTTAATAAGAAGTCTGTTCTCTCTGCTTTCTTTGCCTCTAACTTTGAAATGAACTTTATTATTTTAATCCCTTTACTGCCCTTTGATTCTTTAATTGACAGAGAAAACAAACACAGCCCCTCTAGAAAGAGGAAATACTTTCTGTATTTCCTTTTTAATTTTACTTTTGCAAGTAGAGAGACAGAAAGAAGAGAATCAGAGAGAGAAAGAGATAATGTGTGAGCCAAGGCCTCCAGTCACTTCATATAACTGGCTTTACACGGGTATTAGGGAATCAAGCTTGGGTGGTTGGGCTTTGCAGGCAAGTGCCTTAACTGCTGAGACATCTCACCACCTGTGTTCTATATTTTTCCATCAGTATTAGGTTTATTATTTGTCTATTGTATGTAACCTTTATTATATTGAGTTTTCTTCCATCTCTTAGTTTCTCTAGGGACTTAAAATGAAGAGATGGTGAATTTTTAAGTGCCTTGTTGCCTATTGGGATGGTCGTGTGATTCAATGGAGGTTAAAAAGTAGCCAGCCCTTATGCCAGTACCCCAGTTCCAACAAAATCCTCTGCAGTCTTTTCTTCCCCTTAGAAAGCTCATAAGCCAAGCCTCGAAGTTCAATACTGTCTGCATTTAGCATTATCAAACTCTCATCAGAATAGTCCATAAAACTTGGCTTACACTCCAGAAGCCATCTTCAATTGCAAGCACCAAATCCATGCCCATTGCTTCAAAGCAAAAGTTCCAAAAGACCAAAATCCACATGGTCAGGTTCATCTCATACCACATTCTGGTACCAATTTCTGTAGTAGATGGCTTCAAGTTCACTGAGAAGAACTTCCAAACCAGTCACAGTTATTGAAGGAAGGGATTTAGTGAATCTTACAGATCCAGGGGAAGTTCCATAATGGCAGAAGAAGCTGGCCCTGCTTTCACAGGTACAAACAGAGAGACAGACAGCCATAAGCCAAAAAACACACCACACAGCACACATCAAGAACTCCAGGTGGACTAAGCACTTTGCATATCTTTAGATTGGACTTTCAAACCCACCACCAGATTCACCCAGTGACCCCTCCTCCAGCCAGGTGGCTGCAGATCCAAACTACAAGCAAATAAAACACTGAATATATTGGGGCCATCTATTCAAACTACCACAGAGATGTATAGTTCATAAAAGTAGGGATATGTGAGAGGACAAAGGGGAACTTAAGTCCTAATCCTGGGCTTGGACAGTGAAAAAAAAAAAAAAAAAAGAAAAGAAAATGGAACTAAATGTGCAGTGGGTACCTGGCTTCAGAGAGGCTCATGGTGATGAATGGAGGCTCAGATCTGGGAAGAGTCACGTCTACCTGCCAACAGTAACAACTCTTACAGTTGTCCTCTTTCATTAATTTTTCTTCTTTTTGATACTCTTGAGTTTAAGTAGAAACTTTGTAAATGTTAATGCCAACTATAAGCCCCTACACTGGCTTCCACTAACAATCCTCAGGTGTCTGCCTCCTAAGTACTAGGATTATAGGCACATTCTAGCAACCATGGCTTTGCAATGCCTCCTTTTTCTCTTTATGTCAATGCAAAGGATTATCAAAGAAAAGAAAACATAATACAACATCACAAATTAGCACCATGCTGACACTAGGACTTCATGCATTGTACCCAAGTGTCCGTGATGCAGGCTCTGCAGCAAATCCACAGTGTCCATAGGGTTGGAGAAGAAGCAGATTACTTTCAACCAGATGCAGAAACCATTAGTGCAGTAAAGTCAAAAAGGTGTATGTGTTCTTATCTGAGCTTTGTCTTATCGATTTGAAGGTAGTAGAGCAAACTAATCAGATAAAAATATAAAATTATGTACAACTTTCAACTGTGAGACATAATATCATCTAATTCCATGGACATGAAGGCTAATACAATATACTTTAAGTAAACATATGTTTCTCTGTATGATTGTGTGCATTAAATATTCACCGATACCCATATGTTAGAATCTAAATTCCTCAGTTATTTAAGAATATGGTATATGCAGAATTTGATAATTTTAAAGATACAATAAAGAATTTTGAGTTTGCTATAACATATAATTTCTAGTGTCTTTATAAGCATGCATGAAGATACATGTACAGGCATCATCTTGAGAAGACAGGGGAGAAATTTTTACATCTACAAAGTCACAGAAAGAAGTCCAAAAATAAAGCAACCTGAGAATACCTTATTCGAGGGTTTCACACCTCTTGGATAGACAGGAAATAAATTTCTTTGTTTAAGCGACTTTGTCCATGCCATTTTGTTGTGGCCAAAGGAGAAACTAATGCACTATTGTCTCACATCATCATGTTAGGTGTGTTCAGGGTTCAGAATTTGGTCATTCTAATAGACAGTGGTTTCTCACCACAATTTTAATTTGCACTTTGCTGGCCTGTGATATCTGAAACATCTTTTTCAAAGGATTCTGTAGGGTTTTATTTTTTTTTTTTTTTGTTTTTATGTAGTTCTCTGTTTGTGACAGACTCTCTGCATGTAGTTCACCCTGGTCTTGAACACAATAGATTCTCCTCCCTCCACCTCCCAGCAGCTGGGGTTACAGGTGGCTATACTCATACCTGGCTTCTTGTTTTTTTTTTTTTTTTTTTTTCCCTCTTTATTTTTTCTTTAGACATCTTCTTTTATAAGGTTTTCATGTATTGTTTTATTTATTTTTATTTTTTACTGTAAATTACAAGAGGTTATACTATTTATCCCTTTTCTCCAGCTCCCATTACCCTGGACATGAGACCTGCTCAGTGGGAAATAACTCATGTCTTGTACTGTAGACCAAGTCAGAATCCCATGGTCAGAAAAACCAGCCTTCAGAGAGAAGCCTCCACTGCTCTCTGGAGAAGAAAAGTGGGCTTTCATACCAAAAATCTCTCTTCACCTATCACCTTCAACCCAAGCTCTTCTCACTCTTGATTGGAGAATCCGCTTTGTTGTACAATTTTTTATATGGCATAGAAAACAAAGAAGAACCAAGATCCATCAATACCACAAGAAAATAGCCAATTGTCCACCACAAGTCATGCCACCTCTACTATATTTTCCAGAGCCCTAGAGAAATTGCAGAAGAAGTGGCAACATGAATGCTTCTCCTACTGCTAGCCCGACAACTAGTTACAGTGAGATGGTGATCAGACAGGTTATGATATTTTTTATATTAATGCTGAGTTTCAAATATCCTTTTCATATTTTGGAGAGAAGTTCTTTTGCTGCTATGTATTTTGCCAATAGGTTTCTTCAGTCCACACCTTGTTTCTTTGACTATTCATATGTATCTCACAAATTTTTTGAAGAATTTCTTATGTGTATAGACAAGTGCAAATGCAGAGATTGGCATATAAAAACACCAAAATAATAAAAGGCACAATGGGACTTAATAGTTTGACTTTAACTGCCAAATTTCTAAGTTTAGAATGTCTCATTACACAGAATATTACAGTTTCAACAAATTTCCTATTAACACTTCATATTCATAGGTATTTAACTTTATTAGATGCATTCATATATTATTTATACCATTAAACTTACAATAGTTTTAAATCTATCTATCATACCACACAGAATTATAACATTTTAAAATTTAGCTCTTTAGTTAGTAATCTTTATTGAAAGGTTGTCTCATTTTTTATTTTTATTTTGTTTATTTTTTATTTATTTATGTTATAGAAACAGACAGAGAGAGAGAGAGAGAGAGACAGATAGATAAAGAGGGAATGGATGCACCAGGGCCTCCAGCCACTGCAAACGAACTCCAGATGCATGTGCCCCCCCCCATTATGCATCTGGCTTACATGGGTCCTGGGGAATAGAGCCTCTAACCAGGGTCCTTAGGCCTCACAGGCAAGTGCTTAACTGCTAAGTCATGTCTCCAGGCCCAGTCTCATGTTTTTATATTATTGGGATAATGAATGAAGCAGTTTATATTTTTAAGAAGAAGAACATGGATTTCAAAATGTTTATTAAGCCTAAAACATGGGGTTTGAATCAAGCAGAAATCATATTTTGATTCAATTCATTTATTTTCAAAATAATTTTGTTCTGAGGATTAATCATACAAGGAACTAATTTACATTCCTGTATTCAGTTTTGTCATTTTCATCATGTAATTCATTTTTGCAAATTATTCACATGCTTACTTTGGGAAAAACAAAATAACTTTGGTGCTAATCTGTCCCTGAGGAAAATTGTGATGTTTTCTCCTTAGTGTATCCCTAAGGACATAGGAAGAGCACTCAGGCCTGGTATAAAGAGGCAAATGAACAATATGCATCCCATGCCTCACTGTCTGAAAAATTGTTTTCTAAAGGTAAGGAGTAAGGACAAGAACTTTCTAATAAATATGAAAAATTTAGAAAACATTTTATTTGAAACTTTACTGTATGCCTGACTAAGCAAAATAAAGGATTCTTCTTAACCTGAAATGGAATCATACACCTTTTTCAGTAAGGTAGCTGAACCCATACGTAGAATGTCTAGCATATTTTGTTCAATACAACTTTAAGCAAGGAATTTGCTTTAGTGTTCTTGAGAAACCTCAGCATAATAGGACCACTATAATAAATTATATTTATAGTCTATAAAAATTGCAAAATACTGAAAGACTAACTTTCATCCAGTCTTTGAGTCATACAATTAGAGGACTTTTTTTTTTTTCTTATGAAATAGTTTAAATTCAGTTAGGCTTATTTTCCCATTAGGAACTCTAGAAACAAAGATTTTATTTCACTTTTCTTTTTCAATTTCATGGTCAACTTAAGCCCAATTATGTTATAAAAAATTAAAATACACAAAAAATGTGACTGTATTATTCCTAGGATATAATGATGTAAGAATTATGTATAACATGATGAGTCTACAATGTAGTTGTGGAAATTGCCTAAGAATGGACACAGAGAAAATGGGATACAGGGATTTGGGAGTTTTTCTGCCAATATCCCAATATATGCTAATATGCCAATAATTTGGGGGAGTTTTTCGATCCTTGTCTTATAAATGTGAAGAATAAAATCCACAGAATAAAAATAAGGTTCAGGAAGATTTTTATTATAGCTTAGAACTTTAAGGAGAGAGAGCATTAAGAGAAGGAAGGTTAAGGAGAAGAAGGAAGGCATAGCTCATGCCGAAGGAGGCAAGATGGAGTTTCAGAAGCTCTGAGCTTGAGAGAAAGAAGCAAGGCAGAGCTCTTCCTCAGGGAGAGAAGAGGCAGTTTGAGAAGTCTAATTCTAGACTTAGGATGGGGACTTTAGGAGTCCAGCAGATGAGTGGCTGGTTTAGCCAGTTAGTCTTCATGTCAGTTATATGGGGGCAGGATTTCTGGAAGAAAGCAATATTTCTCTCAATCTTAATTTTCTAGAAAGGGCCTCCTTAGAAGGCAGTAGAAGAACACACTGAGTAGCAGAAAGAAAGAAGGGCCAGACCCTTCTGGATTTTTCTGCCCTATAATTAAGTGTAAAGTGTAATGACCTAGATTTTCCCCTACAGGCCCAAGGATAATTCCTGCATTTAGTCAAGAGAAAGCTATCCACTTAGGGGTCCAGTCACCCTTAGCTGCCTAGCCAATTTCTATTTCTTACCAATGGACATGGATTCTTGCTCTGCTATAAACCGCGTGACATGGTCAGGTTCTGATTCTAATCATGTCTCATTTTCTCATCAATGAATTAATTCTGAATCATTTATTATACAGGTTTTACATAAATCCATAAGAAAATATACAAAGCATGTCTTACTACTAGTAACCTCTTAATAATGTGGTAGCTGCTATCTTCACCTTTCTTTCCCCTTGATTTCAGTTTTGGTAATAGTCTTTCTGCACATAAGTGGTAATCTATGTTTTCTGACTAAAAGAATTAAGAAAATAATTTTCTTTTAATCTTCATGATAGAATACATAAAAGAAGTGTCAGTTTATTTTTATTTCTTCCTGGCCCCTGTCAAAGTGAAATTACATATGTGTAAACAATTGATAAGGAAATTTGGGGTATCTTTGACAGCCACAGAACCATTCTTCGCTCTTAGTTGGGATTCAACTCAGGAGTTAGGGTTCTAGATGATCAGGTTCACACAAAATGTCCACTGGGTCGGTAGACAGACCATAGAAGGTAAGGTTTAGAGTTGATTATAGAGCTTAGAAGAAGGAAAGAAGGCAGCACACCTGCTGTAAGGCAGCAGGGGTCCCCAGACCTAGTAAAACCCTCCTGGTTACTTTAGTTAGGATTTTTTTTTTATGGGGATTTAATAGATTGGAGCTGAACTTATCAGCTTAGTTCCCATGCCAGTGTTTCTCTTTTTATTATTTATTTATTTATTATTATTTATCCCCTATGTACTAACATGCTAGGGATTGAACTTGAAGTTCTATGACTGCTAGGTTGAGAACTCAGTTATTTATTCTTACCTTCAGTCTTTATTTCAAAAGTCTCATTGCAAAATTATGGAACGACTAATATTCACATTTTGAGCACTTTGGCCCAGTAAGGGTGAAGTTAACATTTTTTATTCATTTTTAAACATTTTATCACTTTAAAACCATTTTTCCAGAATGTATTGTAATTTTGTTCTTTTAGCAGTATATTGTGTAAGCAAATACGTTAGCTATTATTGTGTGATCATTTGTTGATAGTGCTTTTACATATCCCATAAGAGCTATAATATTTTTACAGAGTGGCCATGAATTAATTTTCAAATAAATACATTTAAAACCCTTTGTACATATAATCAGCATATGCAAATATACATTATATATTAGGATTGAGTTAAAAACCATAAAAGTAATATAGAAATCAACTGCTGATATTTATCTATAAAATGAAAAATTATAAACAAAGCAAAACTACAGCAAAATAAATAAAAGCTAAATATTTTTTTCTCTTAATTTTTTTATTTTTTAAAATTACTTTTTATTTATTTTTGGAGAGAGACACATAGAGAGACAGACAGAGAGTGAGAGGGAGACAGATAGAGATGGGCACGCCAGCAGTCTCTCAGCTGATGTGAACGAAATCTAGATGCTTGCGCCCCCTTGTGGGCAAGTGTGGCATTGCGCCCTTATGTCACTTTGCATCTGGCTAAACGTAGGACCTGGAGACTGGAACCGCTGGAGATTGGAACCAGCATTCTTAGGCTTAGGAGGCAGGCTCCTTAACCCCTAAGCCATCTCTCCAGCCCTTTTTTCTCTTATTTTTAAGCAGCATTCACCTTTGTTGAGAAGACTGTCTCATGACTGTCCACCCCTTAGTACTATTGGAATATGACGATTTGTCTGAAGAGAGGGCTTCAGTTGTCTTGGTGAGACAAGTTGATACAAATAATTTTAATAGATATAAGTATATTCTACTTATTTGTACTGAACAAATAATACTTATTTAATAATTATGCTACTAATTTCCTCAGTTAATCTTAAATCAATGTTATAAGTTTAATCTGGTTGTTGAAAATGGAACAGTAAAGATAATCTTTCAATAGACTCTGTGTGTAAAACTAAGATGTGTTCTCAGTCTCTCTGAATTTTAAGATGCTACAATATGAAATCAGTTGAGGAATTTGAGAGATAATTATCTGGAAAATAACATTATTCCATTAGCAATTTTTTTGAACTGACAAATTCAACCAACAATTAAAAAATATTCTCAATTCATTGAAACAGACAAAAGCATCGACTTAGATTCAACTTCTTCATCACAGCTGATCCTATCAAAGTCAAGAGTTTCATTATGCCATTCCAAAATCTGAGCAAGACAAGATGATTGGTTTACAGGTATTGCCTTTGGGACCTCTTTACAACACAGGGATTCTGAAGATTGCATGATATATGGATGCACAAGGAACTCAGATAAACAATGTGACTGAAGTTACCGTGTTCATACTAATGGGCTTCACAGATAATTTTGATATGCAGGTCTTGTTATTTTTATTATTTCTTATCATTTATCTTTTTACTGTGATCGGAAATCTGGGATTGGTTTTTTTGGTCATTGGAGATTCTCGGCTCCACAACCCCATGTACTATTTTCTGAGTGTTTTGTCATTTTTGGATGCCTGTTTTTCTACAGTACTGACTCCCAAAATGTTAGTCAATTTCCTTGCCAAGGATAAATCTATTTCATTTGTTGAATGTGCAACACAAATGCTTCTTTTTGTTACTTTTGGAACCACAGAGTGCTTTCTGTTGGCGGCAATGGCTTATGACCGCTACTTAGCCATCTACAACCCACTTCTGTATACAGTGAGCATGTCACCCAGGGTCTATGTGCCACTCATCATCGTTTCCTATGCTGGTGGAATCACACATGCTACCATCCACACAGTGGCTACCTTTAGCCTTTCTTTCTGTGGATCCAATGAAATCAAGCATGTCTTCTGTGATATTCCTCCACTGCTTGCCATTTCCTGCTCTGACACTCACATAAACCAGCTTCTTCTCTTCTACTGTGTGGGCTCCATTGAGATCGTCACCATCCTCATTGTCCTGGTCTCCTATGGTTTCATCCTATTGGCCATTCTGAGGATGCACTCTGCTGAAGGAAGGAGGAAAGTGTTCTCTACATGTGGAGCTCACCTCACAGGAGTGTCCATTTATCATGGGACAATCCTCTTCATGTATGTGAGACCTAGTTCCAACTATGCTTTGGAGCATGACATGATAGTTTCAACATTTTACACCATTATAATTCCCATGTTGAATCCTATCATCTATAGCTTAAGGAACAATGATGTGAAAAAGGCAATGAAAAAAGTATTTGAGAGAAATTGGTTCATTAATAAAATACATGTGTTAAATTGACTTATTCTATGTATCATGTTGTGATACATTTATATCTCTATAGTTGGAAATTAGGGGAAAATATCTTGATTTTTATTAACATGCCTTAAGGTTTTTTATTTCCAAATAATTTATCAATCAGCCATGAAATATAGCATGTCAGAAATGCCTACATAATGTATCATTTAAATATCTGTAACTAGGTTCAAGTTCATCTTTATCAATTAAGCATTGATATACATACACTTCTATCAACATATGTTGAATAATTTAATTTTTCTTGAATATTCCAGAAAACAATTCTTCAGGAATATTTATTACACATTGATCATGTTCCTGGAATATAAGTAAGTGTCTCTGTGGTATTTAGTAGAGTTTAAGGGTATATGTCCAAGAGAGGTATAGCTAGATCTAATGGTAGTTCTATTTTCAGCATAAAATCATCTTTTTTTGTCTTTATTTCCACATTATGATCACAGAAATGACATTCCAAAACTTAATCCAATACTATCTAGTAAAGTTTATTTAAAATGTACTCAAAGGGGCTTTGGAAGTGGCTCAGGTATAAAATTGCTTGCTACATTCTCCTTGGGACTGAAGTTCAGATCCCCAGAACCTACAAACAGTAGGACCAATAGTGCACACATGTTTTATCCCAACATGTGCATGCAGTAGGAGATGAAGCCACAAGAATCCTGAAGTTTGAACACAAAGATGACTCTCATACAAGAGGGAAGGAAGGACTGACATCCCAAGGTTGTCCTCTGATTGTCACATGAGTACCCATACATACACATACACACACATACCAAAATATTTTTTACATTTATTCAATGTTCAGTAAGGCAAATAAATATCAGATCAAGAGAATAATGTACATATCGCTAGTATAGATGGCTACTCAATTATGTGTGTAGCTGACATGTTATTGCTATTATTCTTTTACTTATGCACAGGGTATTTGCTCAGTTCATAACCCTATTTTGTTGCTCTATAGGAAATTATCTTGTGCTTCCTATCATTTTACAAGATACACATCCAATAATAGACACAGAATATAGAAAAAACATTATTTCATTTAAAGTTGAGATTCCATCTGCATCATTTTGCCTATTTCCTTCTGTCCTAAAGATTGCTTACTATTACTATCTATGTATCAATTATTTAGAAACAAAAATACCTAATCACATTTTTCTATGCTGCAGTATACTCTATAATAAAACCCTGTTATACATTTCATCATATTTAGGAATGACACTATGCACAAAAAAGATTATGTCCTAATTACCTCAGATAAGTTGCCTAAAATAGTAAGCACTAATATAACATGGATACAAGGTAAATTTAAATAACCTATATAGTTCATGTTGTTTACAACTTATGTACACTAATAATATATAAATGCTTGCAATAGAAATTATAGGCAGGGTAGTCTTAATAATGAAATGAGAATTTTCTTAACTTAAAGTTTGCTAAGAATGGTATAATTTCTGTTATCTGTCTTAGACAACACAAACTGAGTGAAAATTTCCTAAATCATAAAAATATGAATAAAAATATAATATTAAAATATATCACATAAAAGTGAATAGAAAAGTGGAAATGACACTTAGGTACACAAAATGTCACGGGAAAAATCACATTATTAGCAATAACCCCCAATAGCAAGTTATAAACCAAAAAAAAAAATTATTAGGTTGTCTTTACAAATGCAAACAAAACAAATCTACCAAATAAACCCTATTCAACACAGACATAAAGTAAATATAAATCCTAATGCTTATATTGACACAAGATAAAGCAAACGATAAAATAGATTTAAAAACTAAAGGAATATAATAAACATTTAAACATTTGGAAAAATTAGTTGACAAGTTGTTTTTTTTTTTTTTTTTTTTTTTTGGTTTTTCGAGGTAGGGTCTGGTCCAGGCTGACCTGGAATTCACTATGTAGTCTCAGGGTGGCCTTGAACTCATGGCAATCCTCTTACCTCTGCCTCCCAAGTGCTGGGATTAAAGGCATACACCACCACGCCTGACTGACAAGTTTTTAATTAGTTTTAAATTGTCATATTATTACATTCTAAATTTCAGAGAAGTATTTTATTTGTAATACTTATAATACACTTAGGTAAAAAACTAATTTATTGAATCATATTACTTCAATGCAAGAACACTATCTGATATAAACTTTAAATGCCAGAGGAAATAGAATGTGAAATTCCAGAATAAAGAAATGATGAATTTTATAATGTAGATAATGAATTTAAAAGCAAATGCGTTTTCATATTGAACCTGGCCAAAATTTATGTTGTTCATAAAATCCATACACACTTGGCAGCTTGGTTCTACATCTCTCTGTTAACACACACACACACACACACACACACACACACACACACAAACAAATGATTGAGTCAAGCATGTAAATCAAAGGTTTTTAATTAAGTAACATCATAGACCTAAAGGATCAGGACAAGGGGAATG
The DNA here is from genome assembly GCA_036365145.1 of Orientallactaga sibirica. Lineage (NCBI taxonomy): Eukaryota > Metazoa > Chordata > Mammalia > Rodentia > Dipodidae > Orientallactaga > Orientallactaga sibirica. The sequence goes on from JAEOAD010000420.1 coordinate 25,087, forward strand.
ATGCAGTTTGCTGAAGCTTCTTTTTATGTACAGCAATGTGTGGCTTGCTAATATTTCTAGGGTATATACTTTAGTTATCCATGCCTGGAGCTTTTTGTTTGTTTGTTTGTTTTTTAGAGGTAGGGTCTCACTCTAGCCCAGGCTGACCTGGAATTCACTATGTATTCTCAGGCCTCAAACTCATGGCGATCCTCTGACCTCTGCCTCCTGAGTGCTGGGATTAAAGGCGTGCACCACCACCCCCGGCTCCATGCCTGGAGCTTTTTAACTTTGTACATTTGCAACATTTCTAATCAAAGAATTGCAAAACAAGAGCCTTGATTTCACGTTGACACTAAGAAGTCACCTTGTATTTCAATGAAATAGTGGCTCAAATATTAAACTTTTAAGTGAGGGTAGAAAGCTGCCAAACTGTAAATAGGAAATTACAGAAATTTTGTTTCTGCATGTCAAAGAGGGGCATGCAATCAGGAGTCATGTGGTAGAACACAAAAAAGTTATCAACACTTATAGTGTTTCTCTTCTCCTTCTCAATTCTAAATATTACCTGCAGTGTCATCATCATTAGTGTATATGGTTTTCTGTACCTTCATTATAATTTGATATTTCACTTTATGTTAACTACAAGCTGGTAGTTTATTTTTCTTTTCAGCTATTTATTCATTGGATAATTAAACTAACTTAAATAAATATGTAAGGCACAATAAGTATTCTTCAACAAAAGACACATTAAAATATTGCATACATTTTATGTAATGTAAGTCATGTGTTGATACTGGCTTGATTTAATTATTATTATTTTTTTTTTATTTTTAGAGAGAGACACAGAGAGAGACAGACAGACAGAGAGGAAGAGGGAGACAGAGAATGGGCGCGCCAGCAGTCTCTCAGCTGCTGTGAACTAAATACATATGTGTGCACCCCCTTGTGGTCAAGTGTGGCATTGTGCCCTTGCGTCACTTTGCATCTGGCTAAACATGGGACCTGGACATTGGAACCGGGTTCTCCAGCTTAAGAGGCAGGCGCCTTAACAGCTAAGCCATCTCTCCAGCCCAATACTGGCTTGATTTAATAATCATTACCTTAAGTAGCTTGCATCTATCTTTGCACTAGATTAATTATTCATCTTGGGCAACATAAAAGTCTTAAGTTTTCAGTGTCTCATTAACATATTTAGCTTAAGAATGGAACAAATCTATAATCTAAATATTGGGATATGCAATTCCAATACAAACATTCTATCACATTTTTATTGATATTATAAATGGAATAACTTCTGATCAGTTGTCATTATGCAATTTTTTCATAATATAATTTTTTAATTGCAGTGTATATGGAAAAATGACATGACTTAGTTTTGAGAATTACAACCGTTTTTATTTGCCCTTAAAGATATATTCGTCTACACCATAGGATTAATATAATATTCTAACAGTCATGATTTCCAATAACTATGTTGATTTCTAAAAGCACAATTTTTGGATCTATCCATCATCATATTTGGTTATGTAAAAGACAGCTCCACACTAATATAAAGAAGAGATATTATGGGTTTTAGAACGTTTGCAAAGAAATAGCCACTTGTAGAGGAGGAAAAGAACAGCTGACATGCTGGGCATCATTGTTATCTCAGTCACCTGCAGCCCTCCAACTTCTGCAAGACTCTTATGACAGCATTTTTCACTTCTTTGTTTCTCAGACTATAGATGAGTGGATTCAACATGGGGATCACAATAGTGTAAAAAACAGAAGCCACTTGATCCTTTCCCAAGGAGTAGGACTTCTTTGGCTTTAAATAAGTAAAGATCATGGTGCTGTAAAAGATGGTGACTCCAAGGAAATGTGAAGCACAAGTAGAGAAGGCTTTTTGCTTTCCTGAGGCAGAATTGATTTTCAAGATGGTAGACAGAATGGACCCATAGGATACAGATATTGTGATAAGGGACACCATTAGAGTTGAACCAGAGACAATGATTATTATCATTTCAATGACATGCGTGTCATTGCAGGACAGGGCTAAAATTGCAGGTGTATCACAGAAAAAGTGATGGATGACACTGGAGTTGCAGAATTGCACCTTGCGCATGCAAAGCATATTGACAGAGGAATCCATAGCTCCAATCACATAGGACCCAGTGAGGAGGGCATAGCAGAGGTGTGTGGACATAATGGCTGAATAGTGTAGAGGGTTGCAGATTGCTACATAGCGATCATAGGCCATCGAGGATAGAAGAAAACATTCTGTACCACCAAACTGGACAAAAAAGTACAACTGAGTGAAACAGCCCACATATGAAATATTCCTGGAGGAGGTAAATAAATTCTCTAAGGTTTTAGGGGTGATGACAGTTGAATAACTGAGGTCAAGAAATGACAGGTGGGTGAGAAAGAAGTACATGGGAGTGTGAAGCTGGACATCTAGGTGAATGATCAATATCATGCCTACATTCCCCAGCACAGTAATGAGGTATATCAGGAGGAAGAGCATGGAGAGGACCAGCCTCATCTCCTTGGAATCTGCCAGTCCCAGCAGGATGAAGTCAGCCACTTTTGTGTGATTCCAGGTCTTCATATTGAACTGTGCTAAAGTGTTTAGAATAAAAATGATACTTAGCAGACATGATTTCAAGAAGTGTTTTTGTTTTGTGTGAATGGTAAAGGGGATTTATAATTAGTTTTGTTTCTCTAAGAGACTGACAAATAACATATAAAATGAGATTGAAAATTTTAATGTCAGATCTAGGTATCAATTAACATTTGATTATGACATGCTAAGAGGCTACATTAATCCTCACTATGTCTATCTCAATTCCTTCCAATTTAATTTAGAACTTAAATTAACTCAAATTTAATAATATCTTATCACATATAATTCTTCTGCCTACCCACTGCATCATCAAAGTTCCCAGATGCTGTTGTTTATATCTTTTTTCCCTTTTAACCCACTCCAACACCCTATGAGATAACTTTGAATTTTTACATTATATACTTACTACAGGTGATTCCTTCAATGAAACTCTATTTTAAGAAATACTATCAGTCAGCATTTTTCTCATAGTTTTGTGAATTCTTTGTTATGTTTTGAATTTGTTAAAAGCTTAGACACTCTATGGACTTTTAAACAAATATTTAGTAATATAAATGTGACATATCACACAGTTAGAAGAAGTAAGTTACTATTCTCAATTCTTCTCTTGATGAACATATGTTATTGATATTCATGAATGTGTGGGGCCATGGATACTGTTGTTACCGATGCATTTTAGATGATAAAAGAAGCACAGAAATTAATATAATTTATCTGGAATTAGAGAAATGACATGTTAACATTGTAAATCTACTTAGACTGTTAGACTTCTAAGAACATGCTCAGATTTTTGAATTACTAGTTATAATAATTTTGAAAAGCCCCAAAAGGAAAACTATCATTTGTAGTATTTTGGTTATCTAAGTTACTGAATGCTGATTATAAATAAATTTTAATCAAACTTAATATAAGGCAATACATTAGGATCACAAATTACATAATACATATTAATATCCAGAGTACATATGTTTTTCAACCTGACCATTCAAAATCAAGGTTTTTTTCAAATTATATTTCCAGAATGTGTATATTGAATGGAGACTTTCATTGCATCAACCCTGCATTCCTGTTTCTGCAAATACTAACATGTTTATGTTAAATGTCCAAATAATCCATGTAGGTGTATTCTGCAATTGTTGCCAATTATCTGATCTAAGACTCAATTTTAAAATACTTACTGTGAACCAAAGATGGTTGCAAATCTTCTTCTGATACTATATGGTTAAACATTTTTCAAACTTAAATTTTTAGAATATATAAAATATTAAAATTTTGGAAGGACCTGAAAACTTCTATAATACAGCATTTATTTTCTTTGGAGTAGTTACTTTTACATAGTTGTGCCTTCATTGGTTTAAAAAATTCAGAAAATTAAGTCACCCTAGAAATTTTGTTTTAATTTTTGTCAAACTGATATTTGGCCAGGAAATTTGACCTCAGAACAATGTGTGCCTGGCCTCTGAACCTCCTGGTTTCAGGGCACCTCTTATAATGGGTACTGAGAATCACACAACAATAGGTCATCCTCAGGGACCAATTTCCAAGGAAGAGGATTTGGCATGCTTTCAAATAAGCAAAGGTTTTTCATTCTCCCTTACAAGCTTTGTGATGAAAGACACGATCAATTCTTTTATTGATGAGCTCCTACATTAAATATTTATTAGTTTTTAACTTGATCTAATTATGGTAGAAACTCATATACTATAATGCTTACATTGCATAGTGATCAAATAAAGTTATTGTTGACTAGATTAGGAAAGATAAATAATTACTTTATAGTTGATATCAGTAAGGATGGAGGATTAATTTTTCATTACAAGTATTTTCATATTCTTAAGTGTACCATTTTCATAGAAGTAGAAACTATTAACCAGACAAAGTTACAATGCAATAAATTCCAACACAGAAAATGAAAGCAGTTCAAAACATTAACATTTCATTAACGTAATTTTAATTTCCCTAAATACTCTTCTTTGTGTACAGACTGCTTATTTGAGTACATACTGTGCTGTACATTCAGTATTTTATCCTCATTTCAAACAGAGTTTTATAATATACCATGAGCTATAATATGTTAATGTTTCATGAACCCCGCAACTTCATGTGGTACAGAAGATATATTGACACATAGTTACCTAAGTATGTTCAGTCACTGAGAATTAGACATTTTGAGACATCTCAGGAGCACTGGTGTTCTCCATTGTGCTTGGTAGTGTCACCTGTTACATGACATACTGAATTTAACTTTTTATTTTATTTTATTTTAATTTAATTTAATTTATTTTATTTTATTTTATTGGAGAGAGACACAGAGAGAGAGAGAGCAGAGAGAGAGAGGGAGAGGAAGACAGATAGAGATGGGCGCTCCTGCAGCCTCTCAGCCTTTGCAAACAAAATCCAGATGAGTGCGCCCCCTTTGTGGTCAAGTGTGGCATTACACCCTTGTGTCACTGCATCTGGCTAAAGGTGGGGCCTGGAGATTGGAACTGCTGGAGATTGTAACCAGTATTCTTAGGCTTAGGAGGTAGGTGCCTTAACCGCAAGCCATCTCTCCAGCCCTGAATTTAACTTTTTAAATAGCTTTGTATTTATTTATGTGTGTGTGTGTGAGAGAGAGAGGAAGGAATGTGGGGGGGGGGAGAATGGGTGCTCCAATGCCTCTAGCCACTTCAAGTGGACTCTAGACTCATGTGCCTCCATATGCATCTGGTTTTCGTGTGTACTGGAGAATCGACCCCAACCTGGGTCCTTAGGTTTCACAGGCAACTGCATTAACTGCTAAGCCATCTCTCCAACCTGAATTTTAAATTTTTTTAATGATTTTTTCTTTATTAGTTATGTACATACTCAGAATGGAAACAGCATTTGTTGGTACCATCCTTAGCCTCCTCCTTGTCCTACTCCCTCCAAAGGGACCCTCCTTATTGGGGAAGCCAGTTATCCCCATGGGGGTTGTGGGTTGTGCATTGTGGGGGTAGCCATCAGTTATGGGGAATGTCTCTGTGCTTAATGTCCCAATTTATGGCTATAACAATCTTTCTGTCCCCTCTTTCACTAATTTCCCTGAGCCATGTTGGGTTCGTTTTAGGTCTACTTCAGTGATGAGGTCTTGGGAACCTCTTTGTCTCTAGATCTCTGGTTTAGTAGGAGTTGAGTGTTCTCTGTGTCTGTCTCCTTCACCCTTATGCTGATACCAGCTTCACCAAGAAAGAAGCAGTCTTACTCATTTCCCCAATTACTCTATCATTTCAGCTGGGGCCCTGGGGAATGCATTTTTTAAAATAAATTTTATAAATAAAATGAGTGGAGGAGACCAAAAATTGCGCCAAGATTAGTATGTATATTGTATTTTATAATTAACATACTATTAATATAATAGCTAGAAGTTAATTTCCTCTGCATATAATTAGATGAAGTCCTTCCTAAGTAAGAGTGAAATGAAATTAAAACAGAATTATAAAGTTGTATTTTTTCATTGGTAACATGTCTAGAAACAGGAGGGAAAGGGGAATATGCTCATGTACATGGTAAGAATGAGATTAAAAGATTACTGTGCATCATGGGAAGGTCAATTTTCATTTTTTTAATTTTTAAAAAATATTTTTAAAAAATTACTTATTTATTTGCAAGCAGAGAGAGATAGAAGAAAGGAATACAAAGAGAGAATGGGCACACCAGGGCCTCTAGCCACTGCAAACAAACTCCAGATCTCCAGATGCATGTGCCCCTTGTGCATCTGGCTTATGTGGGTCCTGGAGAATCTAACCGGGATCCTTTGGCTTCGCAAAAACGCTTTAACTGCTAAGCCATTTCTCCAACCTGAAGGTCAGTTTTTTCTATCGATATAAAAATTATGCTCAGAAGATGAGGTCAGATTGCAGAATCTTGGACAATGTCCTGCTGATGTAGGTAAATGAGCGGCTCTGCTGTTAACAGCTGTGATGAGGTCATGGAGTTCTCTTTCTATCTATCCAGGTTTATGTGGCACTGAGAAAGTCTAAGTGGGAGATTCCAATGCCATCACATGTATAGAAGACAGGCAAACTTGAGCTTTAACACAGGAGCAGCCAAGTGTGACTTTCTGTATCAATATCACTACATGGGCAGTATGGTTAGGAAATTATGAAGAATGAGATTTTCTTTGACATGTTTCCCTAACATCATTAAAATCATTTTGGTCAAATTTCCACATGTTTATTTAGGCATGACAGGATTATATAAGCATTGTGCATAGCAGAAGCTAAACTCTGATCCAAAACATTAGTTCATATTCAATATCTACAGTGTTATGTTTTAATTGCTGCCTCTTCACTTCTTAAGCTATAAACTATGAGTTTCATATTTGCCCATCTTCTCTTTCCTCTGCCTTTGATCTCCTGGATTAGTCATACAAATTTATTTCTTTGATTTTTTTAATCTATAAATAGTTGGAAAATAAAATACCTCTTCTTAACCAATGCATTTATTTTTAATAGAACAGACTATTTGTGAATATTTGATGTATAATGTGACATTTAAATTCATTTACAGAATAAGTAGTGTTAACTTGGAGTAATTAATATATCTACCATTTTATACATTCATCATTTTATGGTGAATACATTGTAACTCTTAATATTTTGAAATTCTTATGTATATGTGTGTGTTCCAGTTTGTGTGGGTGTACATATGATTGTGGGTGCATGTGCACATGTGTGTAGGAGTCCATGTATGGGTGAACAACAGAAGAAAATCTCAAGTATTCATCCTTAGGTGTCATTTACCTTTTTAAGGGCCTGTCACATTTTTAGATAGCACTTCTCCAATTAGGCTAAACTAACTGGCCAGCCATCCCCATACATTTGCCCCTCCACTTCTCTGGCACTGGGATCACAAAGATACATCACTATACTAGGCTTTTTTTTTTTTTTTTTTTTTTTACATGGGTTTTGGGGACCTGTAGCAGACAGCTTCAGGTTCGCTGAGATGAACTTCCAGACCAGGCACAGTTATGGAGGAAGGGATATTATTTATTGAAGCTTACAGATCCAGGGGAAGTTCCATAAGGGCAGAAGAAGTGGCCTGCTCTCCACAGGCAAGAGAGAGAGAGAGAAACCAACCAGCCACCACAGCACACAGAGCAAAACTACAGCCAAAAGGTCACACAGCACACTTCAGGAACTCCTGCTAGGCACATTTGCATATCTTTACAATGGAATCTCAAACCATCACTACACCTTAAGACTGGGGCCCCCAGTGACCTTGCCTCTAGCAAGGTGATTGCAGATGCAAACTATAACTAAAAAAAAAAAAAAAAAAACACTGAATATATTGGGGGACATATATTCAAACTACCAGAGGACCTAACCAGTGCCCTCATGCTTGCAAGGCAAAACCTTATCAACGGAGGTACCATCCCAGCCCTTTACTCTGATTTTAAATTTGAATATCATGTGCAACTTTCAACTTTGAACTCCACTAATGCTTTATTTGTATTATCCTGTTCCTTTATAAGTTATAAGTCATTGTCATCTCTGTAGCACCTGTACTACTGTTCATCTGGCATTAATCTCCCTAGTACTACTAGACTTTTGCAGTTGCATTCCTCATCTGATGTCAAGTATTTTCATTTGTGCTTAGAGCTCTGGATTATTCTTTCTTTAGTACCTTACATAGATATCTTAAGCTTATTTTTCAATTCAATGTTTGACTGAAATGCAAACATAATTTTTATTTTTTAAGTTTTGAGTTAAAATCCCTTCATTTTAGTTATATTAATTTGACTCCTATAGTTATGTCTTGCAAATTTATTGAGATATTTTACTCTGCTAGTTTTAAACTGATACGAGCAGAAAAAGGATTTTATATGTTCAGGATAACAAGAGAGACTATGTTGTAAATTATGTCCTATAAAGGTGGTGAGGCTGGAAGGAGAGAAAGCAGAACTGTTTCCACTATTGGAGGCAAATATGAAGGAAAGCAAAAAGGAAAAATAATGGCAGAACAGGAAGACACTTGTCCTTTGTCCTTAATAAAGGAGGAGCTGGCTGATGGATCACGGTATGGAAAATGGAATATTAAAGGACACAATAGACCTAATCAAGCATCCTCCTGTGCAGCCCTTGCCTTTAGGCATACAGAATGGAGGCTACAGATAAAGAAGAAGGTCCAGGAATTGTTAACATAGGCCTTATTGAAAAATGCAGGTGTTTATTGTTACCTAAGGAATGGGACGACCCCTCTGTGCAAATGTACATGACCTTCCTGTATCTCTTTGTTTCTGAATATCATTGTGATCACATAGCATAGAATGTTTGTTGCCTCTGTTCCACCTGTGTGACCTATGTAATGAATACCTTGTGACTTCTTGTAATAGCCCTCTCCCAGCTGTATAACAGTAACTTTATGACTTAACTCCCATACTGTTTTTTTCTATGAACATCATGTGGATATTTCCAGTAAAAGCTGACACACCAAACAGTACATTGCTGCATCCTGAGAACCAGAACCCTGGTGTGCACCAGCTTTTCTTCTTTTTCTTTTCTTTCTTTTTTACCCAATAAAACTTTGTCTTACATTCCATGAGTCGATGGTCTTACTTGTGTGACACTGGACCCCATAACATGTAAAATGAACAATCCTCAGACACCATGTAAAGCCAGACACTGTACTGTAAGCATCTGTAATCTTTGCATGCCTATAGTGAGGATGGTGGTGCAGACATGATAATAACCCACAAGCTCTCAGACCAGCTAGCTTGCAAATACAGTGGTAAACAATAAGAGACCCTACCTCAAATATGGTGGAAGGCAAGGACTTGAGGTTGTCCTCTGTCCTCCACACACTCACTGTTGCACTCAAATACATGTTCACACTCACCAACATTAACCAACACACACATACATACTGTAGTAGTTTGAATAGATGGCCCCAATATCTTCAATGTTTTATTAGTTTGTAGTTTGCATCTGTAGCCACCTGGCTGGAGGAGGTATCACTGGGTGGATCTTAAGCAGTTGTGGTGGGTTTGAGATTTCAATCTAAAGATATGCAAAGTGTGCCTAGCTGGAGTTCCTGAAGTGTGCTGTGCTGTTTGACTTTTGGCTTTCTCTCTCTTTGCCCGGTCCTTTAAGAGGGGACCAACTTCTTCTACCATGATGGAACTTCTCCTGGAGCTATAAGCTTCAATATATCCCTTCCTCCATAACAGTGCCTGGTCTGGAAGTTTATCTCAGTGTATCTGAAGCTGTCTGCTACACATACACAACTCAAAATAAATGAATGAACAAATAGTTTAAAAATTACAGGAAAGTTTCAACAGATGAGTAATACAGACAGAAATAAAATAAAAGACCACAAAAATTTCTAAGACAGGTGAGAGCAGGAAAAGGGAACAACAAAATCAATGTTCCTCAAATCTAACCACTTTTTCTTAGAGTTTTATATTATTTTCTTATAGTAAAATTAAGAGACTAATATACAGAATTTTGTATTTTGATCCATTCATCATTATTGGCCATTTTGAGCAATTTATTATAATACAGCAAAATCACTAGGATTTAATATTACAATCCCAAACATATAGTAACCTAATATGGGGACTCCAAATTTCATCAAAAAAACGCTATTAGATGTAAGGGCACAGATAACACCAAACACAATTGAAGTGGGTGCTTCAATTCCCCACTCTCATGAATTGACAGGTCATCCCAGGAAAAAAATAAACACAGACACATCTGGATTAAATGTTGTTATGGAACAAATGGACCTAACAGATATCTATAGAACAGTCCCTCCAAATGCTGCAGAATATACATTTTTCTCAGCAGCACATGGAACATTCTATAAAATAGACCATATATTAGGACACAAAGCAAATCTTAACAAATACAGGAAAATTGAAATTATCCCTTGTACGCTGTCTGACCACAATGGGATTAAACAACAAATCAGCAACAAGAAAAACTACAGAGCATACAGAAATTCATGGGGACTAAAGAGTACACTATTGAATGATGAATGAAGAAATGAAAAATTAAATCAATAAATTCATAGTCTCAAATGATAATCAAAATACAACAATACCAAAACCTTTGGAACAAAATGAAGGCAGTCCTAAGAGGGAAATGTATAGCTTTATGTGCCTATATTAAGAAATTAGAGGGCTGGAGAGATGGCTCAGCGGTTAAGGCGCCTGCCTGCTAAGCCTAAGAACCGGGTTCCAATCTCCAGGTCCCACGTTTAGCCAGATGCAAAGTGATGCAAGGGCGCAATGCCACACTTGACCACAAGGGGGCACATACATCTGGATTTCATTCACAGCAGCTGAGAGACTGTTGGCGCTCCCATTCTCTATCTGTCTCCCTCTCCCTCTATCTCTTCCTCTCTCTCTCTATCTCTCTCCAAAAATAAAATTAAAAAAAAAGAAATTAGGGAGTTCACAAGTAAACAATTTTATGCTTCACCTTAAGGCATTGGAAAAAGAAAATCCAGACAAACCAAAAATCATATATGGGAAGAATTAATAAAGATTAGGCATAAATTAATGAAATAGAAACCAAAAAAATCTAAAAATCAATGAAACAAAGAGTTGGATATTTGAACAGATAAAGAAGATTGATAAACCCTTAGCAAATATGACCAGAAGAAAGAGTGAAGAGAGAAAAAATAACAAAATTAGAAATGAAAAAGGCACCATTACAACAGATACTAAAGAAATTCTGAAAATCATATGGACAAGCTTGAAGAATATATATGCCTCTCAATTTGAAATTCTGAAAGACATGGATGATTTTCTTGATTCATATGAACTACCAAAATTAAATCAAGATGAGATAAATCATTTAAATAGACCCATGACAAGTATGGAGATCCAGGCAGTTATAAAAAGTCTCCCAACTAAAAAAATTCCAGGCCCAGATGGGTTCACTGGTGAATTTTATCAGCCCTCATGGAAGAACTAACACCACTGCATCTCAAACTCTTCCAGAAAATAGAAAAGGAAGGAATTCTACAGAACTACTTCTATGAAGCCAGCATCACCCTGATACCAAAACAAAAGACAGAAGGAAAAAAAAAAAAAAAGGAAAATTACAGACCAATCTCCCTCATGAACATAGATACAAAAATTTCTCAACAAAATATTGGCAAACAGAATACAAGAATATATCGGAAATATTATTGCCCCTGACCAAGTAGGCTTTAACCCAGAGATGCAGGGATGGTTCAACATATACAAATCAATAAATGTGATACACTATATAAATGGACTGAAGGACAAAAGTCACATGATTATCTCAATAGATAGAGAAAAGGCATTCAACAAAATCCAACATCCCTTCATGGTAAAAGTCCTACGGAAACTGGGAACAGAAGGAACATATCTCAACATAATAAAAGTTATTTATGACAAACCTACAGCTAACATAATACTAAATGGGGAAAAAATTTAAAGCTTTTCCACTAAACTCAGGAAAAAGGCAAGGCTATCCACTGTCCCCAATTTTATTTAATAGAGTACTGGAGGACGTAGTCATAGCAATAAGGCAAAAGATACACAAAAAAAGGAATACAAATTGGAAAGGAAGAGATCAAGTTATCATTATTTACAGATGATACAATTCTGTACATAAAGGACGCAGCAAACTGTTAGAGCTGACAAACACTTTTAGCAACATAGCAAGATACAAAATACATACATAAATCAGTAGCTTTCCTAATTACTAAGAACACACTTGTGGAGGATAAAATTAGGGAATCTCTCCCATTCACAATTGCCTCAAAAATAAATAAATAAATTAATAAATAATAAATAAGTAAATAAAGTACCTTGGAATAAACTTAGCCAAGGAAGTGGAGGATGTCTACAATGAGAACTTTAAAACATTCAAGTTAGAGATTGCAGAAGATGCAAGGAAATCGAAAGACATCCCATGTTCTTGGATTGGAAGAATCAATATTGTGAAAATGTCATTCTTACTATTTAATGCAATCCCCATTATAATTCCAATATCATTCTTCACAGAAATAGAAAAAAAATCCTCAAATTCATTTAGAAGCACAAAAATCCTCAAATAGCCAAAAAAAAAAAAAAAAAAAAAAAAAAAAAAAAAAAAAAGACCTTGAGCAACAAAAATAAGGCAGGTGGTATCACCATACCTGATTTTAAGCTGTATTACAAAGCCATAGTAAGAAAACAGCATGGTACTGGCAGAAAGACGACACGTAGATCAATGGAACAGAGAGACCCAGATGTTAATACAGGCAGCTACAGCCACCTGATTTTTGACACTCATCCACTGAGCTAAATCCCCAACCCCCAGTCCCACTTTTAAAATATATTTTATTTATTTATTTGCAAGAAGGGAGAGAGAGAGAGAGAATGAGAGAGACAGAGGGGAGGGAGGGAGGGGGAGGGAGGGAGGGAGGGAGGGAGGGAGGGGGGAGGGAGGGAAGGGGAATGGGTACAGTTATTAGGCTCTTTGGCCACTACAAATGAATGCCAGATATATGTGCCAGTTTGTGTATCTGGCTTTATGTGGGTACTAGGGAACTGAATCAGGGTTTTTAGGCTTTCCTGGAAAGTGCCTTAACCTATGAGTCATCTGTCCAGCCCAAATCTCATTGTATAATATCATAGATTCAGCATGTCATTCTGTGTATGCATCATTTCAGACACTAACCATTCAGAAAGCAAGCCAGATCCATCACTTGAGAAGGAACACATCAGGAAATTGTTATATCATATCCAGTCAGTATGTTAACTATTTTAACAAAGAAATTGAATTTTAACTTATCTAAGATGTTTTAAAATACTCTATTTATACAACTGTCCCAACACCAAAGAAATATAAAAATAAATTATTGCAGGTTCCTTTACCTTGAGGAACTGATGACAGTACTTCCATCAACCCACAAAAAAACAAAGAAAATATTTAATTACATACATTTTATTGATATGTTTCCTGAATTCAGCAGGGAGAACAATTAATGTAAAACAGAAAAGCTTTCATTGCTACTGGAGAGAAATATTGTAAGCTTAAGTATTTCTTTTTAAATGTCTTCTTCAGACAGAGTTGGTAGCATATATCTCAAATATTACTACTTGCAAAGCTGAGACAAAAGATCATGAGTTTGAGACCAACCTGGGCTTAAAGTGAGTTTCAGGCTAGCCTAAGCATATTACATATTATAATTGCAAACCCTATCTCAAAAAAAATCAAAAAGATAGTGAAAAACAAAAGGCCATTATCAAATTCATCTTTAGTTCTTCTGAATATAAATTTTTTAAAAAATACAATAGCCCAAATCTAATTGCAATTAGTGGCTCTAGTACAGTGAGTACAGTATTGAGAGATAGATTTTTTTATTGTTAATTACTAAATGATTGTGTAAGACATTAAGATCTCTTTTAAGGAAAAATGCACATGCCTACCTGGGTCCGCTTTTTAAATACTGTGTAAAGAAATGATTTTGTTTGACTTGGACTTGTGAAACTATTGATCTCAAAAACACTCCAGGGGCTGGAGAGATGGCTTAGCGGTTAAGGCGCCTGCCTGTTAAGCCTAAGAAGGTCAGTTCCAATCTCAAGGTCCCACGTTTAGCCAGATGCAAAATGACACAAGGGTGCAATGCCACACTTGCCCACAAGGGGGCACATGCATCTGGATTTTGTTCTCAGCGGCTGAAAGGCTGCTGGCGCCCCCATCTCTGTCTTCCTCTCACTATTTCTCTATGTCTCTCTCCAAAATAAAAATAAATAAAAACACTCCAGAATTACTTGAGAGTTATTGGTTCATTTATCTAGGAACACATTCACAAATGTATTCACATGCATGCGCATACACACAAACATCTGCATCAAGTTTGTGGACTTAGACACTATTATTATGTGTAAATTACATTCTTCTGTCTGGACAGTGTGTACTCTACTTTGTCCACAGACCACTTCCCTATACAATTTCTCCATCTTTCACTGTTTTATAATGTCTCTCAACTTTTAATGGGATTATGACCCATTAAACAACTATGAATGAAAATATTGTAATTCAAAAATTCATTTAACATCCTAAAGTCACCAACCATCAAAGCATAGTTATATGCTTAAATATGGTCACTTAAAATAGCCTATAGAAGGCCCAAATCCTCTAACAGAAAGCATATGTGACAATGAAGTAATGAATATATAATGCAATATTTACAGCCTATAGCCAAAGGCATTCACAACATAGCGGATGTTCATCCTTGGATCCTGCAGCTGACTGGAAGCTATTCTCACTGCCAATGTGCAGTCCACCATCACAAGAGAAATTAGACTGCATATTTCTAGCTTGAGTAACATTCAGACTTCAAAAGCGGAAGTGTGGTTTTGAGTGAAGGAATGTCACTTTTGGAAAAATCACAAGGTAGAGGAAATTACAAATCAAGCCATTATAAGTCTGGGACCATAGTACATCAACCATTATGTTTCACAGTTAAATGGAAGAATAACAGTTAAGATTCCACATTTCCAAGATATTTCTTTACCTTGTGGCTGTTTTCCCCATTGGTGACTGTACTGAAGTGATTTTCATCTTTTCTTTCAGCCTGGGTTATTTTATTCTGTTTATGCTCAGATGATCATCTATCATCTAGGATTGTTAATAAAATGTAAATGATTTGTGCTATTTTCAACTTGCAAGTAGCAAACAAAATTTTCTTAATGCTTTTTAATTTTAATTTGATAATATATAAAAAGTTAGAATGTAAGGCTATATTATCAGTCAATTTAAGAATATTTATATATGTTTATATATTCCTAGTGTATGAAAAAGTCATGCATTAAAATGACCTCCCAACAAACTTAGTGATCCACATAACATAATAATTCACTCCAAAATTTCAAGTTTCTAAATTCTTATTCAATATTTGTTATAGTTTTTTGAGGTTATTGTATGACTTTTTTGTAATCATCAAAGTGATTACATGCCTGAAACATCAGGGTTATTTAAATTGCAATGTGCAAGTTCTGTCATGGTAAAAGTTTTCTATGTATGACTCTCAGGAGGGCGTTTTTCACATCTTTATTCCTCAGGCTGTAGATCAGTGGGTTCAACATGGGAATTACAATGGTGTAGAACACAGATGCTACCTGAGCCTGTGTGAGAGCTGATGTGTTATCAGGCTGCAAGTAAGTGAAAATCAAGGAGCCATAGAAGATAGTGACCCCAGTGAGGTGGGAGGCACAGGTGGAGAAGGCCTTCCACCTGCCTGCTGCAGACTGGATCCTCAGGATGGCTGAGATGATGGCCAGGTAGGTAACAGTGATGATAAGGAGAGAACTAAGCAGTGTAAACCCAGCCAATACAAAGATCACCAACTCTGTGCTGAAGGCATCTATACAGGACAGGGCCAGAAGAGCTGTGGTGTCACAGAAAAAATGATTGATGCTGGAACCACAGAAAGCCAAACTGCTTATCACACTGACAGATACCAACGAATTTGTGAAGCCAATCACATACGGCATTATTCCCAGCCAGTTACACACTTTCCGGGACATA
Organism: Orientallactaga sibirica; assembly: GCA_036365145.1. Lineage (NCBI taxonomy): Eukaryota > Metazoa > Chordata > Mammalia > Rodentia > Dipodidae > Orientallactaga > Orientallactaga sibirica. The sequence goes on from JAEOAD010000420.1 coordinate 41,191, forward strand.
ACCACCGAATACAATAAGGGATTGCAAATTGCTACGTAGCGATCATATGCCATGGAGCCCAGGAGGAAACACTCGCTACACACCAAACCAACAAAAAAGTACATCTGAGCAAAGCAGCCTACAAAGGAGATGGATTTCCGTGTGGACTGGAAATTGACTAGTGTTTTGGGTGTTACAGTGGAGGAATACACTATATCAATGAATGCTAAGTTGCTGAGAAAGAAGTACATAGGTGTGTGCAGCTGAGAGTCAATTCTAATTAACATAATTAGAGCAAGGTTCCCCAAAACAGTGCAGAGATAAATGAAAAGAAACATCAGGAAAAGACCGATTTGTAATTCTGGGTGATTTGCAAATCCAGAGAGTATGAAGAAAGACACCTCAGTGAAGTTATTCTTAGCCATTTTTAATGACTCAACCTTTGACAACCTGTAGAAAAACAAACAAGTAGGGAAGTTACCCTAACTGTGAGAGGAATGGGAAGCAAATGGATAATGACTATAGCTTAGTAGGGAATTTATGTGTGATATTTATTTTTTTATGACAGCCACTAATATCTCTATGCAAATTCACAATTACATAGAACTTTTAGCATTGTAAAATTACACTATGTAAAATTATTAGAAGACATTCCTAACTAGTTTTTATCATCTTCCAATGAAGTCTATCTTTGGGTATCGAATTACTTACCTATCAATTTATTTTCTGGAATCAATTGCATCATACTCTTATAAAATACAAAGTCTATTAAAGAAAGGAAGCTATGATTTGTAGATTTAATAATAATTATTTTGTTGCAGTCGTACTTTTTTAACATCTAATAGTGAAAATCAGGACAAGGTAAACATGCCTAATATTGTCTTGAACTATGTTTTTTGCTACCGTTTATTTTAAAAAGAAAGATAAAAATATCCTTCTCACGCTAGGTATTCATAATAAAATTATTTTTAAGGTGTTCCAGCACTTACCATTTCTTTCTGTTGGGGATATAATACCATTTGTGGACCTTATTTGAAAACATTCTTCAAATTGTTTCATATGTGTGATTAGAAAGCATGACTGTTTCCAATTTAAAGTACATATGGCATCAGGTGATGACCAGTTCATTGTTAGAAAGTAGTTTCCAACACAGTGATAAAAGGCTACAAATAAATATTTAAAGCAGAGAATAATAATGTGATTTCACTAAAATTAAAGGGCATTTTCCTAATGCAATTAAAATTATAAGATAATAAAGTCAAATAAAACTGGCAAGCACAGTCAAAGCAGGTTTGCTTCAGCTTTTAACTTATTACCCCCAGACACTTGTATGGGGTTATGTCTACTTAATCATTTGCTATGCTTCATGTTCATACATGTTCCTCATCATCCCTTCACTTATCAATATGCATTTGTTCAACAAAGGCTTATTCCCTTGTCTGTCACTGAGAACACTTTTGTTAAGACCTCCTGGAATATGCTCATATTTAAAGAGAAAGTGTCAAGGTGAAACACACACACATGTTATTTACATATACACAGCATATTTACCCAGTAATTATTGAAAGATTAGGATGTTTAAGTAGACTTACATGGGATACAATTATCCAGAGGAAATGTACATCTCTTTCAGCTATCTTCCAGTTTTAGATTTATTATTCTTTCTTCTGTAGTTCTGAGTTGTCAATACACTGACGTGTGTTGGATGCTGTGACTGTTACTTGGCACAGAGGGAGCTTTATTCCTCTATCATGAGCCCTTATAAACATTGTGACACTGATAAAAACCATAGTGGTTCAGATGCTAGTTCTGGGTGTTATAGTTTGTATTAATAGGCAGAAATAAAAGTCACACTAGATAAACCCATTATTTTATATTTCTGTCCACAAATCACATCTCTTTATTTTTACCTCAAATCTGGGTTCATTTTTTGAATCTGTTTTAATTTTAATGTTTTTCTAAAGCAGTCCTACAACAAATTTTTTTTCTTCTGAAAGGCAGTGTGCTAAGCAGACTTCTTATACAAAAACTTCTGCCTCACACTTTTAAAACTCATCTCATACAGAAATTTGTCAATTGCTATCGTTATTCTCTTGAGGTTTGTGTTTTAATTGTACTTCAAGGTCTTTTCCTCTATTGAATAGAAAGTATCTCCAGTGAAAACACTATTTCTCCATGGGCCTTTGCCATTAATTTCCAGGCAATAACATGTATAAGTCGGGATGTACACAGCACTACACTGCTATGGTGGGTGTGTGTGTATGTGTGCGCAGATGTGCGTGCGCACAAGCGCACATTTTAAGTTAAGAGTAGGCTGTTTTGGATAATGTGAATATTTGGAAATTCAGATTATGGGTTTGCATCCAGAACTATCATACATTAGCTTTTTACTTAGGCAAGCATTTCTTATCTTCTGGGATCCTCCATGCCCATGCCAGCATAGTAACAATAGTAGCACTTGATTCCTGTGATTGTGAATGTGCAGTTAAATTATATCATAGACATAAAGCTTCTAACATGATGTTGAGGACAGAACAGGTATTCGGTCAAAACATGCTTCATAAGAAATTATTATAATAACATTTTATGTTTATTAAGCTTTGCTGTTTGGGCAATTATATATCATTCTTTTTTACTAACTTTAAAATAAGCAAGATGAGATAAATAATAATTTATTATCTTTAGGTGAATAACCAGAACAAAAACAATTTCTAAGAACAAAGCTATGACATTTTTCCTTTTAGAAGTGCTTATACTTATTTAAATTAATGGAAATAAATACACACATATATGCATATATATATACATATGTCAAATACATGTTAAAAATTTTTTTTCTGAAATTATTTAAACCTATTTCAAATCTTCCAGCTCATGAGGAAAGGAAAAAAGTCAATGTTGCTGAAACTCAGAAATCATTCAGGATTTATTCCCTCCTCCCCTCTCCTGTCTTTCATATGGATATGGAGTCTGAGTGGGGCAGAGTTTGGATAGCAACATAATATTAACTGTGGGGTCAGCAAGCTCGCTGTTCACAGCTTCTGAGATGTACTTCTCTTAGCCTTCCCACCATTCCTCAGCAGGGGATGCTGAAGGTCTCTCTTGTAGGAAATAAGAATATGATGATGACCCATGTTCAATATACACATGAATATAAGACACATAAGACTTGAGCTTATACACTTAACAAACAAGAGACACAGAGTACATGCCTGGTCTACTTCAGGGTCTGTAGATCTTAAAGCCCCAAGATATATGTAAAAACCCCATGTCTTCAGAATACAGAATCAGAACCAAGGTCAGCTAAGCAGAGAAGAAAAAAAAAAAAAAAAAAAAAAACCTCAGGGCAGGTTTACATGAGAACACTGGGAAGATTGGACTTCCCCAGGAAACCCAGCCAATGGGAAAGAAGAAGACAAAGGTGGTAGCTATGGCACTAAGAGACTACAAAAAAATGATTTTCTGGGCTCAGGTGGCCCACATCCATTTTTGTTTTCTGGACTGCACCCAACCTAACAAGATCAAAAATAAACTGCCTCCGTTTCCCTGCTCAGAGTCTCACAGTCTCTTTATTAAAAGACATGGATATTTCCCACACTGCTCTTAGTCTAGGAATTCTGTCCCCTCACATCACCCCATCCTGGAGGCCCAAAGACCCTCTGACCCGGTGGTCATCCTCCATCCTCCTCTATAAGTATGCTTTGAAGAGTCTAAACTCAGCACTGACTCACATCCATGTCTCTTCATGTCTATGGTAATTACCCCACAGTGGGGGCAGTGACTATAGAGCATTCCTGCTGACGCCGACCTCACGAAGAAAGCAAAGAAGAAACCATCAGCGTCTGCTTCCAAGAGTCACCCTGTCACATTTTTTTCCACAATTTAAGCCATCTATAAAATTTGATTTGTACCCTAAATAGTGAGAAAATACTTTAGTATAATAATTAATAAATATAACAATTTGAAAAATTCTACATTCAAGTTAAAGTAAGAATTCCTTGTTAAAAACCTATATGGGATCCAGTTTTCTCATATTAAAAGCAAATCATGGGCTGAATATATGGTTTAACGGTTAAGGCACTTGACTTCAAAGCCAAAGGAACCAGGTTCAATTCCCCAGGACCCATGTAAGCCAGATACACAAGGTGGCACATGCATCTAGAATTCATTTGCAGCAGCTGGAGGCCCTGGCATGTCCATATTCTCTCTTTCTCCCCCTCTCACTTTCTCTTCTTCTTTCTCTCAAATAAATAAAAATAATTTCTTTTTAAAAAAGCAAATCACTGAGATTAATTTCCTTAAGTGTGGATTTTAAGATATTTTTCCTTTATCTCTAAATTAAAGGCAACTTGGGCATGGTGGCTCCTACCTCCAGCACTTGGGAGGCTGTGGCAGAATTGTGGCTAGGATGAGGCCAGCATGAGCTACATAACAAGTTCAAAGCCAATCAGGAATGCATAACATGACCCTGTCTCAAAAAAGTAATTAGACTCCTAAAATGAAAGCTGGGAAGATAGCTTAGCAGTTAAAGGTGCTTGTTTATAAAGTCCCCAAATGTAATTACTTAGTCTTCATCACATTAATCATTTTAAACTATTAGTAACTATTTTTAACATTCTCCAGAAAAAAAAATCCTCCATTTGTACTCATTTCATGGTGTTTTTAACCAATAGTAATTGAATTTTTAATATTTTATCATTTATTTATTTATTTATTTATTTATTTATTTATTTGAGAAAGAAAAAGAAAGAAGCAGAGAGAGAGAGAGAGAGGGTGAGTATGGGCATGCCAGGGCCTCCAGGCACTGCAAATGAACTCCAGATGCATGAGTCACCTTGTGCATCTGGCCTTACATGGGTCCTGGGGAATTGAACTCAGGTCCTTAGGGTTTGCAGGCAAGCCCATTAACTGCTGAGTCATCTCTCCAACCCTTAAAATGTCTTTTTATTTTTATTTCACCTTTAATGTTTATTATTAGTAGTATTATTATTAATGAAACATCTTGTTAAAATATGACTTCTAACTATATGCTACTGAGACATGCTAGAGTACATGCTAGGAGATTTTTTGTTTGTTTGTTTTTTTGAGGTAGGGTCTCACTCTAGCTCAAGCTGAACCTGAAATCCACTATGTAGTCTCACAGTGGCCTTGAACTCATAATGATCCTCCTACTTCTGCCTCCCAAGTACTGGGATTAAAGGCGTGTGCCATCACACCTGGCTAGAGCATTTTTTATTTTTGTACGCATTAGCCCTGTCAGTTCTCTCATAACTGTGACCACATTCACCATTTGTATCCATTGCTTGAAACTTTTCTCTACGGAAACTCAAATCACATCAATTCACCTCAGGTTGGAACAGAAGACTGCCAAAGCATGACCGCACCAAAACAAACTCTGGTGAAACAATGAGATTATCCGTGTTACTTGTAAAAGACAGGGGAGGGGTGACTTACAGGAGCATGGATGTCTCAAAGGTAGCTGTGTCACTAAAAAGCCTAGCCCAGCATAGTGACAACCCATGGAAACTGCATCTCTGGAGCTCACTGCAGGCAGACAGGCTGGAAGGATGGTCTCTCCCCAACATTTGTTTATTGCATCTGTAACCCTGAGGAGAGGTCTCATGACTTTCTAAGTTTCAGCTTTCCCAGACTCGTCCAACCCTATCTCCTGAGACTCCTCCAGGAGGAATATTTCAATTGGTAGGAAATTGCTGTACAACATCTCAGAAGCCTCCATATTTCATAGAGCTTGGAATACAACTACTACCTTATTGGATACTTGTTCTCCTCCCTCCCCACCCAAGAAAAGTTCTCACTCTAGCCCAGTCTGACCTGGAATTCATTATAGTTTCAGGCTGGCCATGAACTCACAGTGATTCACCTACCTCTGACTCCTGGGATAAAAGGTGTGCATCTCCATCTTTTTAGTATGCATGAACACTCTCTTACATGTTCCTTTAATACTTCTATTCCCTTCTCTAAATATTATTGCAAATCATTGTCCCTTTACATTGCAATATATCTCAAAAAAGAGGTACATAAATTATTGTTACTTATTTATGTATCTTTTAATGTTTAATATGCAGTGATTATAACGAAAAATTTGATAAAATAGCTCTCACCAGTTTTTTTAGTGAATAAGTACTGAGTTCCTGACATGTGATAGTGACTTTCTGGTTAACATCTGGACAATAGATTTGAATAAGATCAAGTCATTTTCTCATAGGACTAAAGCACAAGAAATGCAGATTAAGATGAAAATGAAAGATTATGATACATTATTACAATAAAATTTGCAATGAAGACTAGGTGGAGGAAGAGATCACTTTTTTCCCAGAACATCACTAATAAAATCATTAGAGAAATGGAGATTCTTGCACTTGGTCTTTGAAGATGATTATCATGTTGGAGACAAAATAGTCCAAATAAAATGAAAGTCATGTGCAAGGAGAAAATGATTTAGACTATGGCAAATTAATGAAAGCAAGTCATATAATATGTTGGAATCCACAGTATAGGTTTAGGGAATAGAGATGATAATGGGAGATGTACATTCTGAAAATAACTCCAGAGTTGAGGAAATTCTTATTAATAAGAAAAATAAGGAGTAGAATAGTGCTAAGGAAAGTATTATAACTAATAACTTTGCTGTGGGGCAGAACTGGAGATACAAACGGGATAAGTGGGTAAACTCAGTGGAAAAGGCCAGAAAGCTAGAAGGCTAGTTCACTGGTCAGATGTAGAGAAAGAGGAATTCCATTGACAAGAAGCAAGGATTAGTATGCAAGAAACCCATTTGAAGAATATTTTTGTGAGAGGATCAATAATATGTAATCAAATGATGATTTGGAGACTAAGAGATGAATTTGGTCTTAATTTGGCTTATATTGTAAATTGTCTGGAGACTGTATCAAGAAAAAATATATTAATTATGCAAAATGTGTATGAAAACCTTAGTGATAATGGGATCTCACAGAGTTGAAGAACCTGGAAGGACACTGAAAAAAGAAGCTACTGATTGTTTTTTTGGAGGCTGAAGTTGAAGCTGTAACATCCTCAACTGTGAGTATTATTTATTTATTTTTTATATTTTTATTCATTCATTTTCAAGCAGTGAAAGAGAGAAAATATGAGAGAGAACTGGTGTGCTAGGCCCTCTTGACACTGCAAAGGAACTCCAGATGCTTGTGCTACTTTGTGCATTTACCCGGATACTGGGGAATAGAACTAGGGCTTTATAAGCTAGTGCCTTTAACTGCTGAGCCATCTCTCTAGACAACACCATCGAATATGAAGCAAAAAACATAAAATCGCCTCTACTTCAGAAACTCTTGTTAGGTGCTTTGGTTATGTTAAGGAACAAATTGTGCTGCATGTGCAGAAAGAAGTTAGTCTGGAATTCAGAATGTCCAATAAGTAACAAGACCTAATGCAAATATCAAAATTTGCCTAGTCATCCCCTCCTATTGATGAGGAATTGTTCTCAAACCTATCGTGATATCAAAACCCATATAATTCATATATATAATGGTATAATGTTTACATATTCAACTCACATACATATGGATAAATTCTCAAAAACTTTGGAACATTACTTTTCATATTTGTTATAATTACTTCTGGCATGTAATTCCATGTAAATGCCTGCAATTATGTTCTTCATTTCTTCAATTTTCATTGTTTTCCTGTTCTCTTATATTGGTTCTTTTATTGGTAAGTTTAGACATACATACATATATACATACTATATACATATATATTGTATTACCTTCCTGTCCGCCTTCCATTGAATGTTTTCTTCTTCCCAATGAGTTCCATTTTAATGTCTTGTTCTTGTGTGCATGTGTATGACCCACTTAGTTTAGATTGCCTGCATGAGCATGAGTTGGGGTTTATTTACCAGAGCATATACACTTTACCAGTGGTTACTCCACTGAAGAAAATGTCTCCTGGTCCCACAACCAACTTTCACCTCCAATAATTCACCAAGAAGGAATGGGGAGGGGGACTTATGCTCTCCTCTACCATCTATGATAGAGTAATAATGGATCCAATATCATGCAGGTCATATAGAATTGGTATACAAAGGGATGCCTTTAATGAGTATTCATATACATGTGTACTTATGATAATTTTTTTCTCATAAATTAGGCATGGTAATTGAATAATTTGCATTAATAATGAAAGGCTTTGCTCTCTCAAAACATTTTAAGCTGTCATACTCCCCTACCCTTCTTCCTCCTGACCACAAATAACTGAATTGGCTGAAAGCAAGATCACACATTCACATCTAAAAGTGGAGACCTTATCAATGTTGGACCAGAGTTGGGACTGAGGCAAACTAGGGCAACTTATAAATAAAAAGACTGAATATACAACCTCAACAGCAGGCTGTTCTTTGTTGAACTGCAAGTGGGTGAACAGCGAAGCACAGCCATCCCCTTCCATGGGTTTTAGTCTGTCGTGCTCAGACATAGCTGAGCTGGATATTTAAAGGGAAGGGACAAGCAGAGTACAGAAAGTGGAAGTTTTTAAAAAGTTAAATGTAAACAGGGCTGTTTCTTTTGCTCACTCATTTTCCCAGAATGATTTTTAGGTCTGGATTGACTAGTTCTTTTCTTCAATTTTTAATATATTTATTTATTTGAGAGAGAGAGTTCACTACACATTACAAATATGTCAATTAGCAAACTGAGCTCATGTTATTCTGTCAGTTGCAGACACTGAGACTTGACTGAGGCTGCAATGTACTTCTAAGAAAGCTAAACAATTAAATACCACTTGAAATAATGTATGAAGTTATGCAATGTAGGGTTGTAAGAATCTGTTAAAAACATTTAGCCTTTTTGAAATGCTTTTTGAGGATATTCATGAATCCTGATTTTTGGTGAATTTCAAAGTTCTGACACAATAGCAGATAGAATGTTGTTTCAGTAATTTTGTTAAATTGAAAGATATAAAGCTGTCAAAGTAAGAAATTATCCTCTGCTTTTGAAATTATTATTTACAATCAAATATTCAGATTTCATAATTATAAATGGATGATGACACAAATAACATATAATAAAAATGATATTTGTTAGTGTAAAATAGGTCTACATACATGTGCACAAATATTGGGTCCATGAATTCCAGCCCTCAGACTGAAAATATGTTCTCAGTTTCCATGGTCCTTAGATTTTTCATCTGCAAAAGGGTCCCATATTGGGAAGTTATGAAGAAAAAAGTAGATACAGTTTATTCTGTAATGACCTATCCTACACCCAATGTGTGATGTGTATGTGTGTGTGTGTGTGTGTGTGTGTGTGATGTGTGTAAGATTGTTCTATTACTCATTCTCCTCTGTTCTTCATGAAAACTTAACATCTTCTGTTAAACCAAGCAATCTATAGAAAATGGCTTCATTGTACACACACACATTAGATTTTCAAAATCTTAATTTAAACATTAAGATAATTAAAATTTTAGAGCACTAACCTAAAATTATCTTGATTTAAGTTATCAGAATATCAGCAAAAAATAAGCTTTAGCCAGGTTTTTACTGGTTCCTTCTAAGATTCCCCTTTTCTTCTGGGCTGTAAACTCCTGTACATATTTCTCTAGCTTTTGTATCAGACTTCAATTCCATTATGTTTTAATATTGTCTCTAAAGATAATGTCAGTTTTGTGGGGTTTTTACTAACCAGTCAGGCAGGGCTATTCGATGACTCCAACTCTGCTTTGTTGATTTCACCAGCTTCTGCCCCAACATGCACAGGAATTTAACAACAAAATGTAAATGAAACTTCCCTGGTAGTCTCTTATAGAAATAGCCATTGACATTCTGCCTTCCTGTCATTTGTACCAGGTTGTATTGGCATCAGTGTGAACTTCTTTTTTTACTTTTCTTCAAGGTATCCATATTTTTTGTTATTGTTGTTGTTTTGTTTTCTTTTTAATTAATTCATTTTTTATTGACAAGTTCCTTAATTGTAGACAATATCCCCATGGTACTTCCCACCCTTCCCCCACTTTCCCTTTAGAAACTCCACTCTCCATCATATTCCCTCCCCTTCTCAATCAGTCTCCCTTTTAATTTTGATGTCATGATCTTTTCCTCCTATTATGATGGTCTTGTGTAGGTAGTGTCAGTTACTGTGAGGTCATGCATATCCAGGCCATTTTGTGTCTGGAGGAGCATGTTATAAGGAGTCCTACCCTTTTTTTTTGACTCTTACATTCTTTCTGCCACCTCTTCCACAGTGGACCCTGAGCCTTGGGAAGTGTGATAGAGATGTTTCAGTACTTAGCACTCCTCTCTTCCTTCTTCTAAGCACCATGGTGCCTTCTGAGTCATCCCAAGGTCACCACCATCTGAAAAGAGAAGTTTCTCTAACCAAAAGTGAGAGTAGCATTAATATGTGGGTGTGGACATTAAGAGACTTGCTTACTGGGCAGTTTGGTGAGAATAGTATATACATTTAGCCAGACACCAGCAGACATTACACCCATAGGGCTCATGACTACCCCTATTGTAGGTTTTCAATATCAGGGATGTATACCCTCCCATGGAGTGGGGTTCCAGTCTGATTAGAGAGTGGCTGGTTTCCCCCATAACAGACATGCCGCTGTTGCACCTGTGGGCTCATTTGGCCTGGCTGGCCAAATTTAGAGCTTGCATTGTCCATTGTTGAGTATCTTCACTGGTGTTTTCTCTGCCTCCCATTGAACTGCACGCATCATACCTTTTTCCAGCTTTCTGTCAGCTGGTCCACATGGAGGAGGCTTTCAGCTCAACTCCAGCAGGATTTCTCAGTGACCTTGCAGACCAAGGATGTGGAGTCTTCAGCAATAGGGGATTACCATTTATTCCTGGTGGGAAGCCAAGGGACTTGTATAGGCCTATAATGTTTTGGAGGTGTCTATGACCTCCCTGGCCAACAACTCACTGGAAGGTATACCATCCCTGGCACTGAAAATTTTCTAGTAATGATCTATTGCTTCTGAATGTTCTACTGTCCAGAAAAGTAGGTTTCCATATGACTTATTTATATCCTCTTAGATTTTGATTAGCCCTCACTCCACCTTTACTTAATCTCTTCGGCTGACCTCACTTAGGCCTGTTCATCCCCATTAATCTGTTCTTCTACTTACATATATACAATACCATTCTATTAAGTCCCCCTCCCTCCCTTCCTATTATCTTTATATCCCATTTAGAGCTTACTGGCCTCTGCTACTGAGTTTTATTCCTACTCACATAGAAGTCCAATCATTTGTAGCTAGGATCCACATAGGAGAGAACATGTGATATTTGGCTATCTGGGCCTGGGTTACCTCACTAAATATAATCCTTTCCAGATCCACCCATTTTCCAGCAAATTTCATAACTTCATTTTTCTTTACTGCTGAGTAGAACTCCATTATCAACATGTGCCACATCTTCATTATCCACTCATCAGTTGAGGGACATCTAGGCTGGTTCCATTTCCCAGCTATTGTGAATAGAACTGCAATAAACCTGGTCAAGCAAGTATCTCTAAGGCAGTGAGATGAGTCCTTAGGATATATGCCTAGGAGTGGTATAGCTGAGTCATATGGTAGATGTATTTTTAGCTGTCTCAGGAACCTCCACACTGATTTTTCACAGTGGCTGGACCAGATTGCATTCCCACCACCAGTGTAGATGTGGGAACTTCCTAGAGGATGAGATTATTTGATGCATTGAAAATCTAAATTAGTAGTACCTCCTTTGCAAGTAATCAGTTAACATCAAGTAATCAGCTAAAAAGTAGGAAGGAAAGCCTTTCAGCAATTGTGATTGGTTATATCTTTGAGATTTCTGGCAGTGTGGAATGGGTGAATAAAGTGGAATATATGAATGTGTGTAAATTAAATGTGGCAGCCTTCCATGTTCATTTGTCTTCTTCTTTACTGAATTAAGAGCCTATAGTTTTTAGTGAAAAAAAAAGCTTGTATAATGTTTCCATCATCTGATTAAAGGCAGACATTTCTGAAAGTGGGATTGCCATAGATCTCCTGTTCAGAGAGGTTGCCTTCCAGGAAGGAGAGAGAACAACTACCATAAGTCACATTCTTATTTTCTTTTTTTTTTTCTTTTCTTTTTTTTTTTTTAATATAGGAAAAGAGACGGAAAAGCCTACTTGTACTAGCATGAAACAGACAATCTGAGAAACTGTCCATATGTCTTAATTGTTCCACTAAAAGCTCACTTTTCCTTCCCATACAAGCATTTTCCTTACTAAAAGGGTAGATGGACCTATGCATCTAATGAACCAGCTGGATTTTTTTGTGTGTGTTTCCCCACATGTATGCAAATAACTTTGCTTTTGCTCATTTTCATTTCTCTTTTCCTATTTCCCTCCACAGACCTCCAAATACTGGCCCCAAGATGATGAAGGCAAATGTTTGCATTTAAACATGTTGCACAGGAGATGTCTGTGTGTACATGCATGCTGCGAAATCTCTGCAGTGAATATATCTCTAGACATAACTTGCTTTCAAAATGCATCTTTCCCCCTCCACAAGACCTATGAGTATTTACCGGTGTGACAGTCCATTGCATCAATCAACAAATCTCTGCTTAGAAATTCACAGTCACTGAGCAAATATTTTTTGCTTAATTATTCTTTTCATGGCTTCTTTGGCATCTTGGTTTCTTATGCTGTATATTAAAAGGTTGAGTATTGGCAGCAAAAGGGTATAAAACACAGACAGGACTTTAGCTCTATCCTGTGGGTAGCTGGAGCTGGTTCCCAGATAAGTAAATATCACTGTTCCGTAGAAGAGTGTTACCACTGTTAGGTGCGAGGCACATGTGGACAAGGCTCTGTATCTTCCTCTCGTGGAGTGCATTTTCAGGACACTGATGAGAATTCCAAGGTAGGAACCACTTACTATCAGAAAGGTGCTCACTGATGTTGCCCCAGAGAGAGCAATGAATAAAACCTCACTGTCATGGGTGTCAGAGCAGGAGAGCTGGAAGAGCAGTGGAATATCACAGAAATAATGGTTGATGATATTTGGCCCACAGAAAGACAAGCTGAGCAGGCTGCTCAGATGGGTGAGTGAGTTGGCACAACCCAGGAGGTAACAAATAGTCACCAGGTAGACACAGACGGCTGGGGTCATGACACTCTTATAATGCAGTGGGCGGCAAATGGCAAGGTATCTATCATAGGCCATTGCAGCCAAGAGGAAGCATTCTGTAGTCAGGAACATGCTGACAAAGGAATACTGCAGGAGGCAACCGTGATGGGAGATGACTTTCTGTCCTGTCAAGTAGTTCATCAGCATTTTAGGAATAAAGACTGAGGAATAGCAGAAATCCAAGAAAGCCAAGTGGCTAAGGAAAAAGTACTTAGGGGAATGAAGCTGGGAAGTAGCCAGAATCACTGTGATCACCCACAGATTACTTGCCACAGTGATGATGTAGATCAAGAGAAACAGCACAAAGAGGACTACATTCAGTTCAGCATTTTCAGTCAGGCCCAGGAGGACAAACTCAGTCACCACACTGATATTTTTATCAGCCATGAATGGTCTCCCCCAGGATGCATCTGCTGGAAATGTGGGGAAAATAATAATGACAAGAGTGCAGCTTGAGGTCATACGTTCACTCTTCTAGAGTCTTGCACAATTAGTGTGCTTTTAGTTATCAATAATAATAATAATCCAATTTAAACTCAAATAAGAAAGTGTAAAAATTTCATTAAAATTTTAACTGGAATTTCATCAAGGAAAATAACTTAACATCATATACTATGTAAAGAATTGCAGATTGGGAATGAGACCTGCACATGAGGGGAGAACTCATATCTGGCTCTGATAACCAAGTCAAATCTTCTAGAACAGACAGGAAACCAATGGGCTCCAGAGAGAACCTCCACTGCTAACTAATAAGAATGGATACAGGCATCAAATTATCTTTCTAATGACTAGGCTTATCCTCTTTTATTCAAACTGTTCTTAGTTTTGGTTGGATAATCTGTTCTATTTTATAGATGGAGCCGGATATAGGGAAGAACAACGATGCATCAATACATCAAGAAGAGAGAAATTTTCTACCAGGAGGTGGGTCACCTCCACCTCATCTGCTTTGGCCCAAAAGTCATTACAGATGAAGTGGTGACACAAGTATGGCTCTCATGGGTAGCCTGAAAATTATTCCAGGGGAATGGTGGCAGGCACTGTGGTAACTCAAACCTCATAAAAATAGAGACCCAGAGGCTAGAGAGAAATTAACACTAAATCAGATCTCTATCTTCTCCATCAAGTCCCAGGGAACATTGTGGAAATTGGGCAGAAAGGCTGTAAGAGCCTCAGGGTGGGTGAGATTAGCTTTAGACACCATGTTTCCCCCATCCTTGCAGAGACTGGCTGAGGTATCTTGGTCCCCACAATGAATACAAATAACCCCATGAAAGACCCTCAGCAGAATCAGGGAAGGAGAGAGGGGTCTCTGTCTAAATTTTTTTTTAATTAAAAAATAGTAATAACTATAAAAAAGAATTGCAGGGAAATTATAATCCTTTTGGAAAGCCATAATAAGAATGTTTATTAGACTTCAGGAATATAGAATATTCTAGGTTCTATAATACAAGACAAGATTTGACCTTGTGAGGAATAAGTGTCCTTTAAGAAACAACAAGTATTCCCTCAATATTTAACATATAAGGGTTTAAGATACATAAAGATATTTTATCTATTATATTTAGATAAACTAAAGAACAAAAGGATAAGTGTATAAATATAGCATACATTTGTATTTATTACTCTGAACAGCTACATAAAATATCAGCCAATAAAATATATAAAGAACTAAAAAGGAAAAAGACTCAGCGTCAGGATTATGAGATGGAGACATAACATTCTGTCAAAATAAAGTTATTTTTTCTTTAAACTAACTGGTTTGAGAAAGTCATCCTTTCCAACTCTAATTAATATTTATCATTATAGCCCATGATTTGCTGAAGCATTTATTGTCAAATGGGTTGGATTAGCCTTTATCAGACTTTATTTTTCATCAGGTTTTATGCTTGAATTTTGAGGCCTAATAGCTCTTCAGTCTGCTTTTAGATATGATCCATGTTCTTCCCACACATTGAAGGCATGTAGAGCTCACTTAATCCATCAAAAGTCAGGAAATTAAAATTTAGCCTCTGCAATATGTCCCCATATACACAAAATGTAAGGTACTGGCATCTACCATATTTGGAGAATACCTGATTAATAATGTCCTTAGAAAATTACCTTTATTCCAATAATTTTAAGAATATATATGATACTGTATAGTGTCTCTTATAACATAAACAAATAGCATATTTCAAATTAATTTTATAAAAATCTTTATTTTAAATGAACATGAAAACCACTAGAAAACTAAATGTCCCTGTCAATAGAAAAACATGTTCAGAGTTCTACACCTTAAAATTAGTGTGATGTATAGCCAGTTCTTTAATCATAATTTAAAAATTATAAACCATCAGTTATTAAGTGTATTTTGTTGAAACAACTGGTTGTTAAGAAGTCTGATTGTGGGAGCTGAAGAAAAGGGTCAGCTCTTTCTCTCTCTCTCTCTCTCTTTGTTTTTCTTCTTGCAGATAAATAAAAATTTAGAAAATCTTAAAAAAATAAGACAGGATGTGTCCTTTTTACCAGTGACACATGACAAATAGCTCCTTCTACAAAACTTCCTTAAGAGTGAGTTGTAAGAATTATAGGACATGTAAAACTGTCATAAGTAACATAGCATTCACCAAGTGTTCATTACGTGCAACAAAAATAAAAAGAAAAGAAACAGAGAACATGGAGACTATAATTCTATGCTTCAACAAATGCCTTTATGATAAAAGTCAGTATTTATAATTTGGGGTTAATAGTTTCTAGATATTCTTGGGTTGATTTATTTTTCTCTTAAACCAACTGTATTCATGATATTTAACTGTGTATTTTGGTTTCATTTCAGTTATTCCAAAACTAAGACGATGAAGGCAAATGTTTGCATTTGAACATGTTGCACAGGAGATGTCTGTGTGTACATGCATGCTACGAAATCTCTGCAGTGAATATATCTCTAGACATAACTTGCTTTCAAAATGCATCTTTCCCCCTCCACAAGTCCTATGAGTATTTACCAGTGTGACAGTCCATTGCATCAATCAACAAATCTCTCTGCTTAGAAATTCACAGTCACTGAGCAAATATTTTTCGCTTAATTATTCTTTTCATGGCTTCTTTGGCATCTTGGTTTCTTATGCTGTATATTAAAAGGTTGAGTATTGGCAGCAAAAGGGTATAAAACACAGACAGGACTTTAGCTCTATCCTGTGGGTAGCTGGAGCTGGTTCCCAGATAAGTAAATATCACTGTTCCGTAGAAGAGTGTTACCACTGTTAGGTGCGAGGCACATGTGGACAAGGCTCTGTATCTTCCTCTCGTGGAGTGCATTTTCAGGACACTGATGAGAATTCCAAGGTAGGAACCACTTACTATCAGAAAGGTGCTCACTGATGTTGCCCCAGAGAGAGCAATGAATAAAACCTCACTGTCATGGGTGTCAGAGCAGGAGAGCTGGAAGAGCAGTGGAATATCACAGAAATAATGGTTGATGATATTTGGCCCACAGAAAGACAAGCTGAGTAGGCTGCTCAGATGGGTGAGTGAGTTGGCACAACCCAGGAGGTAACAAATAGTCACCAGGTAGACACAGACGGCTGGGGTCATGACACTCTTATAATGCAGTGGGCGGCAAATGGCAAGGTATCTATCATAGGCCATTGCAGCCAAGAGGAAGCATTCTGTAGTCAGGAACATGCTGACAAAGGAATACTGCAGGAGGCAACCGTGATGGGAGATGACTTGCTGTCCTGTCAAGTAGTTCATCAGCATTTTAGGAATAAAGACTGAGGAATAGCAGAAATCCAAGAAAGCCAAGTGGCTAAGGAAAAAGTACTTAGGGGAATGAAGCTGGGAAGTAGCCAGAATCACTGTGATCACCCACAGATTACTTGCCACAGTGATGATGTAGATCAAGAGAAACAGCACAAAGAGGACTACATTCAGTTCAGCATTTTCAGTCAGGCCCAGGAGGACAAATTCAGTCACCACACTGATATTTTTATCAGCCATGAATGGTCTCCCCCAGGATGCATCTGCTGGAAATGTGGGGAAAATAATAATGACAAGAGTGCAGCTTGAGGTCATACATTCACTCTTCTAGAGTCTTGCACAATTAGTGTGCTTTTAGTTATCAATAATAATAATAATCCAATTTAAACTCAAATAAGAAAGTGTAAAAATTTCATTAAAATTTTAACTGGAATTTCATCAAGGAAAATAACTTAACATCGTATACTATGTAAAGAATTGCAGATTGGGAATGAGACCTGCACATGAGGGGAGAACTCATATCTGGCTCTGATAACCAAGTCAAATCTTCTAGAACAGACAGGAAACCAATGGGCTCCAGAGAGAACCTCCACTGCTAACTAATAAGAATGGATACACGCATCAATTTATCTTTCTAATGACTAGGCTTATCCTCTTTTATTCAAACTGTTCTTAGTTTTGGTTGGATAATCTGTTCTATTTTATAGATGGAGCCGGATATAGGGGAGAACAAGGATGCATCAATACATCAAGAAGAGAGAAATTTTCTACCAGGAGGTGGGTCACCTCCACCTCATCTGCTTTGGCCCAAAAGTCATTACAGATGAAGTGGTGACACAAGTATGGCTCTCATGGGTAGCCTGAAAATTATTCCAGGGGAATGGTGGCAGGCACTGTGGTAATTCAAACCTCATAAAAATAGAGATCCAGAGGCTAGAGAGAAATTAACACTAAATCAGATCTCTATCTTCTCCATCAAGTCCCAGGGAACATTGTGGAAATTGGGCAGAAAGGCTGTAAGAGCCTCAGGGTGGGTGAGATTAGCTTTAGACACCATGTTTCCCCCATCCTTGCAGAGAGACTGGCTGAGGTATCTTGGTCCCCACAATGAATACAAATAACCCCATGAAAGACCCTCAGCAGAATCAGGGAAGGAGAGAGGGGTCTCTGTCTAAATTTTTTTTAAATTAAAAAATAGTAATAACTATAAAAAAGAATTGCAGGGAAATTATAATCCTTTTGGAAAGCCATAATAAGAATGTTTATTAGACTTCAGGAATATAGAATATTCTAGGTTCTATAATACAAGACAAGATTTGACCTTGTGAGGAATAAGTGTCCTTTAAGAAACAACAAGTATTCCCTCAATATTTAACATATAAGGGTTTAAGATACATAAAGATATTTTATCTATTATATTTAGATAAACTAAAGAACAAAAGGATAAGTGTATAAATATAGCATACATGTGTATTTATTACTCTGAACAGCTACATAAAATATCAACCAATAAAATATATAAAGAACTAAAAAGGAAAAAGACTCAGCGTCAGGATTATGAGATGGAGACATAATATTCTGTCAAAATAAAGTTAGTTTTTCTTTAAACTAACTGGTTTGAGAAAGTCATCCTTTCCAACTCCAATTAATATTTATCATTATAGCCCATGATTTGCTGAAGCATTTATTGTCAAATGGGTTGGATTAGCCTTTATCAGACTTTATTTTTCATCAGGTTTTATGCTTGAATTTTGAGTCCTAATAGCTCTCAAGTCTGCTTTTAGATATGATCCATGTTCTTCCCGCACATTGAAGGCATGTAGAGCTCACTTAATCCATCAAAAGTCAGGAAATTAAAATTTAGCCTCTGCAATATGTCCCTATATACACAAAATGTAAGGTACTGGCATCTACCATATTTGGAGAATACCTGATTAATAATGTCCTTAGAAAATTACCTTTATTCCAATAATTTTAAGAATATATATGATACTGTATAGTGTCTCTTATAACATAAACATATAGCATATTTCAAATTAATTTTATAAAAATCTTTATTTTAAATGAACATGAAAACCACTAGAAAACTAAATGTCCCTGTCAATAGAAAAACATGTTCAGAGTTCTACACCTTAAAATTAGTGTGATGTATAGCCAGTTCTTTAATCATAATTTAAAAATTATAAACTATCAGTTATTGAGTGTATTTTGTTGAAACAACTGGTTGTTAAGAAGTCTGATTGTGGGAGCTGAAGAAAAGGGTCAGCTCTTTCTCTCTCTCTCTCTCTCTCTCTCTCTTTGTTTTTCTTCTTGCAGATAAATAAAAATTTAGAAAATCTTAAAAAAATAAGACAGGATGTGTCCTTTTTACCAGTGACACATGACAAATAGCTCCTTCTACAAAACTTCCTTAAGAGTGAGTTGTAAGAATTATAGGACATGTAAAACTGTCATAAGTAACATAGCATTCACCAAGTGTTCATTACGTGCAACAAAAATAAAAAGAAAAGAAACAGAGAACATGGAGACTATAATTCTATGCTTCAACAAATGCCTTTATGATAAAAGTCAGTATTTATATAATTTGGGGTTAATAGTTTCTAGATATTCTTGGGTTGATTTATTTTTCTCTTAAACCAACTGTATTCATGATATTTAACTGTGTATTTTGGTTTCATTTCAGTTATTCCAAAACTGATAGTCTGATTTGCCTAATAACAGAAATTTTTGGCTGGATTACATTTGAGGTTTTCTTTTTCTTTTGCTATTCTCAGTCCCTTTGCTCTTTTTTTTGTGGCAGGTGATGAACACTTGGTGAGTCCTATGTTGCCTATGACAATGCAATAACTGATACTTGATTCTGAAATCTAGCTCGGACAATGGGAACCAATGAAACTGTTGGCCCTTTCCTAAGATCTAGCAAAGTCAACAGTTTAAAGTCATTGATCTTATATCTTAAGAGATATTTCAAGTAAACTATCCATTTGAAGATTTAAAAATTTAAAAGTACAAATCGTTAAATACAGCTACTTCATGAACTGTGAAATAAATCTTTGCTATGATCCCCAAAAGCCTAAGACCCTGGCATTAGCCTTATTTCACTTTCCTGATCTTGACATTTTGAATTAATTTGAAGCAAATAATTTTTCACCACATTCTATTTATGGGTATGAAACTTTCCTCATTTTGAAAACCCGGAAGGCATTTATAAATCCTTTGTTACAACACACATACAGGACACCTACCTGTTGAGAAGAAGCCTGGTATTTTCTCTTAATTTCCTGATTGTTGGGTTTATATTTGGCTCAGGGATGACGGAGGATAGAATCCCCAGTGCATTGTGAACATTGGGATTCACAAAAGACCTAAAAGCAGCCCCAAGGAGGCCAAAGCCTGAACGCATTTTTCAAGGTCATTTTTAGCCTTTTTCCACATTTAAAAATTAATAATGTATATGGTCTTGTCTATTAGGCTGTACTTGTGAAAACCAAAGTGCTAAAATTAATTTCATTCAAAGCATAATTTATTTAAGTGTATTTGAAAATAAGAATACCCACTCATTTTCCAATTACATTATAAAATTCTGTCACCAGCTTTCCCCCTGCAGTTTTCATCAGAATTCTATAACTATTTTTTCTTATGCAAAATGTTCATTTTTTATGTATAGTAAGACATTGTAAATATTTTAGCATGATTTGAAGATTGGTATTAGAACAAAAGTCATGTTTCCCATGAAATATCACCTTCTTTTGTACATATAGACGTCAGGATTGTGCATTTAACTCCAGCATGGGAATGAACACTTCTTTTATAGGTAAATAATATTAAACAAATTTATAAACAGGTCAATTTAATGTTCTCATTTTCAATTGTTAGGTTATGTATAACCATTTACATGTGTATTTATATAAAATTCTCTTAAAGATATAGACTACATAAAATTACCTTTGCTTATAATCATTTTTTATTAAACACAAATCTTCAAAATTGCATGTCCATGTGTCAATGTAAATGCGAATAAAAGTGTATAATCTAGTGTATAATCTAGACTGCCCTGTTCAAATATGAATGAATATTTACTGAATCATCACTTATGGACTAATGATAGTCCATTGTCTGTAGCTTAAAATTTAAAATTTAGGGCTGAAGAAATGACTCAGTGGTTAAAGGCACTGGTTTACAAAGCCTGCCAGGCCAGATTAGAATTCCCAGTACCCACATAAAGCCACATGCACAAAGTGGAGCATGCATATAGAGTTTGTTTGCAGTGGCAAGTGGTCCTGTCATGCCCACATTTTCTTTCTCTCTTTCTCTCTCCCCTCTCTCTTTTGTGTTGCACATAAGTGAATAAATTTAAAAAATAAATTAAATAGGATGGAACTTAAAATGCAAAATGAATTTCCAGCAATTTGAGCGATCACTATGGAGCATGGTTTCATGATGATGACATGTGTATATAAGCTGACTAGAAGAAACATACTTGTGTTCATAGGGTAATGATAACCTAGAACTTCTCCTCTGGGATATTTTGCTCAATGTTTAAAGAGAATGCTAAAAACTCCATAAAGAAAATGACAAGCAAATCTGACAATAACTTTTGACCATCATCTCCAAAGCTTCCTTTCCAAGCTGAATTAGAGTTCTTTGGAGTGAAGTTCCCTAGATTTGAGTGACCTTTCTATACGGGATAAAACCTAGTGTTCTGTCAAACCACTTTCCATGAATATCCATGGAAACTGAGCCCAGGGTGGAGAAACTCTTTAGATGAACCTATTGAATGGACAGGTGATTTAAGGCCAGGTTCTTTTCTAAGTATTTTTAAGTCTACACATTTACTTTACAGAATATCAGACTATAAATATTCTATGCAAATATTTGAAACAAGTATTTATGCAGTTTTGGGCTAAATCCAGTATTATTATTATTATTATTATTATTATTAGGTATGTGTTAGAAATCCCTTATCTCATTTCTATTGCTCAACAGAGGGACTGAGCTAAGATGTGTTCTACATTTTTTGTGTTTCTGTATTTTAGTTTCTGTTATCTCTATTGGTGTGAGTGTCTATATTTCAGCATGTATCAACATATAATAAATGCATATATTTATAATAATTTCTACTCATGTGAGGGAATGAAGATGGCATCAGTTGCCTCAGGTAACTGCCCTAGAAGGCAGTCTGGCAGTTAGGTTAGTGAACACAGTAGCCAGTCATGTACCCTAGGAGACATTATTTTATGCCTGCCCATATTTATCCCTCAAACTAAATAAACTCTACAGTTCTGGTGGGACTAAAAATTTATTACATCTTTATAAACATTATGAATAGAAGAATCGGTGTTTGATGTGCCTTTTTGTACATTTATAGTATGAGGTTAACAAGGAAAATGTTTCATCTCAATTGCCCTTTTCACAGCATCTTTTACTTCCTTATTTCGTAAGCTGTAAATCAGTGGGTTTAGCATGGGAATCACCAGGGTATAAAACACAGATACCACTTTCTCCTGTTCTAAGGAGTACTGAGAGCTCGGCTGAATGTAACTGAAGCTTATGGAGCCATAGAACAAGGTCACGGCTGTTAGATGGGAGGCGCAGGTGGAGAAGGCTTTGTGTCGGCCTGCTGCTGAGCGGATCCTCAGGATGGCGGCAACAATGAAGATGTAGGAGATGATCACAGTCAAGAAGGTGATCATGGCGATAATGCCAGAGAAGATTAACAGCAGCAGTTCATTCATGGATGTGTCTGAACAGGACAGTTTCAGCAGCGGGGGAAGATCACAGAAGAAATGACTGATGACATTTGGCCCGCAGAAGGACAGCTTTAATAAACCAATAGTGTGTGTCAATGAATTGATTATACCCCCTATGCATGATCCAAATACCAGCACAACACAAACTATTTTTGTCATAGCCACTGTATAAAGTAGAGGGTTTGCAATGGCGACATAACGGTCATAAGCCATGGCTGCAAGCAAAAAGCCCTCAGTGGTGAGGAGTGACACAAATAAGAAATACTGCACGATGCATGCAGAGAAGGAGATGGTCTCTTTTACTACAAAGAAGTTCACCAGCATTTTTGGAGCAAATACTGAAGAATAGCAGGCATCGACGAGTGACAGGCAGCTGAGGAAGTAGTACATGGGCGTGTGGAGCTTGGGAGTAATTTGGATGAGAATGAGCATCCCTAGATTTCCAACCAAGGAGATGGCGTAGATCAGCAGAAACAAGATGAAGAGGAACACTTTCAGCTCAGCGCGATCTGTCAGTCCCAAAAGGATAAACTCAGTAACACGTGTGAGATTGTCATCAGCCATGTGGTGGTGTTTCCTGGTACCTGGTAATGACAGGAGATCCAGGTGAATTGGCAGTCATAGTGAAATATCAACACTTTTCAAAACCCAGACTACCTATGGTATTTGAATTAGTGAACCCTCATGACTGCTTGTTCTGCCTATAAACATTAAAAAAAAAAGGGGGCTGGAGAGAAAAATTTTTTCTCTCTCTCTCTCTGCCTATTTCTGTATCTCTCTCTCTCTCTCTCTCTCTCAAATAAATAAATAAATAATAAAATATTTAAAAAAAAAGTCTACAGATTTTTGAAGCACTGTTTGCCTGTTTTGTAAAAAGTTCTATGACTGGGACAGAAAACGTTAGCCTTTATTTTATTAGGTTGAAACTTTGTCTGAATACATCACGTGTGGGTACCATCATTTCCCTCCTCCCTGCCCCCACTCCATGGAGGACCCTTTTAGCAGGATTGATGGTATTCACCATGCAGTTGTAGGTTATGAGTTGTAAGAGAAGTAAGTTAAAATGTTAGTCTTAGCTCCAGGGTGCATTCAAAATGTTCTTAAGTTAATCAAAACGTTAACTACATTTCCTGGTAAAGATATAATAAAAGAGCCTGAAAGATGAGAGACTCAATGGTTCAGTTGCTTGATTGCAAAGCCTGCTGGCCTGGACTAATTCCACAGCACTCACAGAAAACTGAGTGTAAAGTGGTACATGTATCTGTGAATCCAATGCACCCACAACAATTGGAAGCAAAGCCAGAGAAATCCAATGCCTGAGGGCCAGCTAGTGTGACATTCATTTGCAGTCAGACAGTTCATTTGTAGTGGCAAGAAACCCTGTCATAAAGAAGGTAGAACACAGACACCTTCAAGTTTTCCTCTGACCTCCACATGCTTGCTGTGGCACATGTGTCCACAAACATTCAAATAAATAAATATGTTTAAAAAAAAAAAGATATGTAAAGGAAAGTGTAGCTGTATTTATTTATTTTTTAAATATTTTATTTTATTTTTTATTTATTTATTTTTGGTTTTAGAGAGAGTATGAGAATGGGCTCTGGCCCAGGGCCTGACCACAACAAACAAACTCCAGAGTCTCAGGGTGGCATCTGAACTCATGGAAATCCTCCTACCACTGCCTCGAACCAGGGTGCTGGGATTAAAGGCAAGTGTTTAAGCCTGGCTGAAAGCCATCTCTCCAAAACTATTTATTTATTTTTATTTATTTATTTTTGTTTTTTGAAGCTCTCTGACTCTAGCTCAGGCTTGGCTATAATAGTAGCTATAGTCTCAGGGTGGCCTACAGGATATCATGGATGCCCCTCAAGACAAAAATAACTAGTCTCTGTTGATGTATTGACATATGCCACCATGCCCAGGCTGAGCATGCTCAAGAAACTGAGTCAGTTATCAACACAAAATGCATTTTAACCATATTTCTTTGATACATTCTTAATTGGCTGTAATAGTTGCAATGGTGTGTGTTGTGTTGCAGGATATCAAGGCTGCCCCTCAAGACAAAAATAAAAGTAGTCTCTGTTGATGTACCTGACATCGTCTCTTCATGCTTAGCATTTCAAGAAATGGAACATCAATGCAAAGAACATTTCAACCATATTTCATTAATTCATTTTTTTTTTTTTTTTTTTTTTTTTGGTGTGTGTGTGTTGCTGAGTAGTGGAGGCTGACTCCTGACTTCATGAATACTAAACAAGCACTTTATTAAATCGTCTCTTCATGCTTTTTTAGAAATGGAACATAATGCAAAGAACTAGGTCCAACACCTCTGAATTCATTCTTAAATAAGATCAGAGGCATTGGGCCTGGGTCTTCTGGTCTTTGATATGATGTTAAGGGATGCTCTGACCTGAAATATGAGACATGATGAAAAGCAACTTGTAATTGATCCATGACATCCAATAGAAATGCTAGTGAGACTCAGGAATCAGATGCCCAATTGCTTCCATGATAGAAAACAAACTAATAAAGCAAACACATAAAATAAAATAAAACTATACAACTTCTTTGCAAACTTTGTTTCTATAATATAATGCTCATTTTTAGAATAGATTGTCTTTTCTTACATAATCAATTCATATTTTTTTGTTTGAGGTAGGTTCTCACTCTAGCCCAGGCTAACCTGGAATTCACTATATAGTATCAGGGTAGTCTCGAACTCATGGTGATCCTCCTACCTCTGCCTCCCAAGTGCTGGGATTAAAAGCATGCACTATCATACCTGGCCACATTTCTTTGTTAGTGCTATATTTCCTCTGAAAAAGTTAACTATCTTTAGTATTTATGACATAGAATTAAATTAATATACATATTAGTAGAGCATCATAGGACAAAGGTTTTGTACTTATATCTGGCTGGGTCCAGATGTTTATGTGAAGTACAATGTTACATTTGGACATTAAATAAAGATGCCATTTATGAACCTTGTAACTGCCCATTCCCATGGATTATTTCTATACAACTCTTCAAAACAAACAAAATAAACACCACATGGAGAATCAATCATTTGTCTATATCTTACTTTTAAAATGATGCATGCATTCAGTAAATGACAGTAGTAAGTGGTTATCATTGGAGAATGGAGAATGAAGGATACAGAATTCTTGGTGCAGCAGAATGAGTGCTATTATCAAAGTCATGTCAGAAGGTATATTTAGATAAAATGCTCACTTATATACTTATCTTAATTCAAATGGGAATAAACTCCCTAGAGTTAGCTTCAGACTAAAAAGATAAAATATATACATTGTTAAAACTTCCTCTGTGTTTCTTGAGGGACTTTAGAAGCTCTCAAGAACTTAATTGCTCCCCTAAGGCATTCAATTTCCTGAATATGATAATGAATAGAAGTGAATGTTGAGAACAGATGGTGAAAAGCAGAATATATGATTTCTGAAGAAAATCATGCTATAGGATTGACAATAATACCTACTCTATACTTTAATAATAAAACTTTACCATTCTTTTCAGAAAATATTCCATGGGACAAATTCTCAAAAGGAACACAAAAGGAAACATACCAATGGATCTTAGTTTAGTAGAGAAAGTCGGGATTAAACTCTATTTCTATTCCTTAACACCACTGCATGACAAAAATGACACCATGAAAAATGAAGCCACAAATTCAGACTCCTGAACATACTTTTCTTATCTAGCATGTATTTTGACAATCAAAAATTAATTATTTAATTTGAGAGACTGGGACAGGCAAATAGAGGCAGAGAGAAAGAGAGGGAGAATGGGCATACCAGGGCCACCAGCTGATGCAAATGAACTCCAGATGCATGCACCAGGTTGTGCATCTGGCTTAAGTGGGTCTGGGGAATCAAATCTGGTTCCTTTGGATTAGACATTCAGGCACTTGCCTAAACCACTAAGTCATCTCTCCAGCCATGATCAAGAATTTTATAGGTCTTTATTTACTGAAAATTGAACGACATTATGAGGGATTTTCATACTGTTCCCTTTTATATACATTTCAATAAGAATATGCCCTTTCCCCTCAAGTTAAAAGCTTACTTCCTAAACTTAAATGCATCTCCTACTTTTCTGAATTAAAATTAAGACATCTTGGCTACATAGTGAGTTCCATTCCAACTTGGGATGGGCTATAGGGTGAGGCAGTATTGAGAGAGAGAGAGAGAGAGAGGAACAAAACAAAAAGCCAATGGTCAATTGTAAGAATTGATTGTGTGATACTATACAACTAAATTTGGATAAAAGATGACAAGAAGATATCAAATTTGATTCATAGAGTATTCTTAGTATTTAATACATTTTTACTTTTAACTAAATATGATTTTTTACTAGTCTATATGTGAAGAATGTATATTTTTTATCAGACCATTGTTGCCTCTTCTTTTAGTAAATATTAGGTAAAGGATAAAAAGTTTCTGTACGGACTTTATAAGTGTCTGTTTGGTAGACATGTGATTGACAAACCCAACAATAAAATAACTATATTCAGGGAATACAAACCAATACATTATATATGTATATATAAAAATACATTACTGGGGCCGGGGAGATGATTCAGCAAGTAAGAGCACCTGTACAAGCATAAAGACCTGAGTTCAATCCTCAGAAACCAACCGGGCTCTTCAAAGTATATCTATATTTCCAATCTTGAAGGGGTTTGGAGGTGATAGGAGAATTACTAAGGCCTGCTGTCCAGCCAGTCTGTCCAAAACCCACAACTTCAGACTCAGGGAAAAACCTGCCTCCAGGAAGCAATGTGTGAGAGTGAAACACCCATCATTTTTCTCTGGCCTCCACACATATGCATACAGGTGCACATCTACGCACACACACACACACACACACACACACACACACACACACACACACACACACACAATGTTACTACTAAGTAAAACTCTTCCAATCTTCAGACATCCAAATGGATCTCAAGCAGAGGTATATTGGCTTCATCAGCTGTCAAATTCACTTTACATGTAAAATACTGATACTTGACTATCAGGTTTCAGTTGAAGTAATCACATAGAAAATTACATCAATATCACTGAAAATTATAGCATATTTTAAAATGTTTTATTTTCCCATTCAATGGGTGCCCCTGTACAGTGGAATTATAGGTACTCACTGTGGGGTTATGAATGCACCAGTCAGTCTCTGAAGGGGAAACAAGGCTTCAGAAGACACCTTCCTACACTATGGCTCTTATATTCTTTCTGACCCCTCTTCTGAATGTTCCCTGAATTTTGCTGGGTGTGCTATAAGTCTCCATTAGTGTTGTGCTCTCAACAGCCCATCAAGGTATGAGTGCTTATCCACAACACTTTGATCAGACATAAAATCTCTGAAACAACTACCACTGACTGCAAATAAAAGCATTTCTAACCAAAGCAGAGAACAACCTTAATGTATGGACATAAAAATAAATTTTATAAGTCAATTTGATGGGCACAACACATCCATTTAACAAAACAGAAATAGTGGTTTTGCCCACTAGAGGTTATGACTACCCCTCCCCCAATCTACAGGCTTTGGTCAGGTTTGTAGTACCAGATATTAATTCCCTTTTTCCTAGTGAACCTAAATGATATCAAAAGCAGTTGGTTCCCTCCAACAGCAGACACTTTTTGTCCTGCACAATGGTTGTGCATCACACAGGGTCCCCAAGTGGGTAAGACTTTTAATGACACTTTTTTCTCCCAGATGTCTTTATAGTACGTCCTAGCACTATGAAATCTAACCAGCAGAAAGGCAGCTTCCAGCTTAGATCCAGCTTGATTTCACTCTGC
Organism: Orientallactaga sibirica; assembly: GCA_036365145.1. NCBI lineage: Eukaryota > Metazoa > Chordata > Mammalia > Rodentia > Dipodidae > Orientallactaga > Orientallactaga sibirica. Next base: position 69,635 of record JAEOAD010000420.1, read on the forward strand.
AGCTGAGCCTTGTATTCTCTTTAGTGTTAATATCTTACCAGATAGTTCTGGTGAGCAGCCAAGAGCAGTGGCAATACCTGTATTGCTTTGAGGAATTTACAAGAAGGTAGCCCACTTCTGGCAATGGAATTTTCATTTATTGACTTGTCTCTTCTAGAGGAAGTAGTATCATGAATGGCACCCCATTCAAGCTTTTCATTATATTTTTAATTAGCATACAAAGTAATATGTTTCCAGATTTTCTTCATCTTTCATAGTTTTGGCTAAACAAAACCAATTGTTTAAAGATAACACATGTTTTATTTCTAACACTCACCTTGACTATATTTTAGTGTTTTGGTTTGGTTTATATTTTCTTTCTTTTTTAATATTTTATTTTTATTTATTTAACAGAGAAAGAAAGAGAGAGAGAATGGGCACATCAGGGTCTCCAGCCACTGCAAAAGAACTCCAGTCGTGTGTGCCCCCTTGTGCATCTGGCTAATGTGGGTCCTGGAGAATCAAACCTGGGTCCTAGGGCTTTGCAGGCAAATGCCTTAACTGCTAAGCCATCTCTCCAGCCCCTTGGTTTACATTTTCAACAATATTTTGAAATATCAAATTCAATGCATTTAAAATTATTTCATTTTATTTTATAAAACATTAGAAAAATTAAAATAATCCCTCATTGTTATATGTTAACATCTACTCCATTATTGTTATGTATAAAAATTCTATTTATTTAAATCTCTTAAAATATTATTGTTGAAGAGGCAAATACAATCATTATTTATAATTATAATATTTACTCTTTTTGTCTTTTCTTAACTGAATTGCTACACTGAAATTGTTTACCCCCTAATATATTTTGATTATATGTGTATATATGCTGTGTGGGGGGGTGGGAGGGACACATGCCACAGTGCACAAGTAGTGGTATGGAGGACGTCAAGGTGTTTGTTATCTCCTTCCACCTTGATTGAGAGTTTCTCCTTTTCTTGCCACTGCTTGTGTGTCTAGTTGGCCTACAAACTAACTATCAGATCATCCTACCTCGGCCTCCCATTGTTATAGGTGTGTTGGAATTACCATGTGTATGCCATTTTACATCGGACTTTACATGGGGTGTAAGGAATTGCACTTGGCCAGGCCGGTTTGCAATCAAAAGCCTTTAACCACTGAGTAATCTTCATAGGCCTACTCCTAGAATATTAATACACATATTTACAGTGAAAACTACACTAATTTTATGTTAAAAGACATTAATCTCATGATTACAAACATAAATATAATCACTACCCAAGTCGTGTTCATACTGCAGTATTTCAACATACCTCCTCCTGACTACATTTTCTTACTCTAGTGCTGCCTGGGTTTTTAAAAATATTTTTATTGAGCCGGGCGTGGTGGTGCACTCCTTTAATCCCAGCACTCGGGAGGCAGAGGCAGGAGGATCACCGAGAGTTCGAGGCCACCCTGAGACTACATAGTTAATTCCAGGTCAGCCTGGACCAGAGTGAGACCCTACCTTGCAAAACCAAAAAATATATATATTTTTATTGAAAACTTCCATAATTACAGACAATAAAGCATGATAATTCCCTACCCTCCACTTTTCCCTTTGCATACCCCTTGCCCATCAGTCAGTCTCTCTTTTTTTTCTTTTTTTATTAGTTATGTACATAGTGTGTATACAGTCATGTCGGTACCATTGTTAGCCTCCTCCCTATTCTCCCCCCTCTGAAAGACCCTCCTCGTTGGGGAATATGGGTTGTGCATTGTAGAGGTAGAGAGAATCTGCCCATCACACCTCACCAGGGTCCCAGCTGAAACCATGGAGGAATTGGGGAAATGGGCAAGAGTACTGCTTTCTTGGTGAACATGATACCAGCACAAGGGTGAAGGAGATAGACACAGAAAACACTCAACTCCTATCAAGCCAGATATCCAGAGACACAGAGGCTCCCAAGACCTCATCACTGAAGTATAACTAAAACAAACTTTTTTTTTGTTTGTTTGTTTTATTTATTTGAGAGCAACAGACAGACACAGAGAGAAAGAGGAGATAGATAGAGAATGGGCGCACCAGGGCCTCCAGCCTCTGCAAACGAACTTCAGATGCATGCACCACTTTATGCATCTGGCTTACGTGGGTCCTGGGGAATTGAGACTTGAACCGGGGTCCTTAGGCTTCACTGGTAAGCGCTTAACTGCTAACCCGTCTCTCCAGGCCCGAACCTGTTTTTTTATGTTACACAAGTAAGGGTTGGGAAGATGCCTAAATGGGTAAAGTGCTTTCCGTGCAAGCAACAGGACCTCAGTTTGAGCCCTCACACTCACATCAAAGCTGGGTGTGGCAGCAAGCATGTGTAATGTCAGTTCTAGGTAGGGGGTGACAAGAAGATTCCAAGGTTTGGCTGGCAGGCTAGCCTGGCCTAATCAGAGAGCTCTAGGATCAGAGCAAGACCCTGTCTCACCAAGTATGGTGAAGAACAACTGTGAAAGATACTTCTCATTGACCTCTGGCCTCCTTGCACACATACATGTGTACCCATACATGCCTCCTCCACACACACATGTGACACACTACAAATCACCAGGTTTCACCTGGGCCCTCGTTGCTGGCTGAGTGCTGGTTCACTTCCTGTCAGGGTGTCAGCTATGGGCAAGATGAGTAAGAGTGCTGCTTTCCCTGGGAGGCTGACAACCTGGGACAGGGTGATGGAGACAGACACTGAGGAGAATCAAAATGCATCAAAGCAAAAATTCAGAAGCTGCTGAGAGCTCAACAGTAAAGTGACTTAAAATGCACCCAACAAGGCTCAGGGAATTTTGTGGAAGAGGGTACAGAAAGAATGTAAGAGTCACAAATTGGGAGGGATTATCCAGAGAAATTGCCTCCCCACAAAAATGACTGATTGCTGGTCTCACAATTCATAACCCACAACTTTATGGTGAATACCAGCAATCCCAGTAAGGAGGGTCCTCAGTGGTTTGGGGACAGGGAGGAGAGAAATGATGGTACCAACATACAATGTGTCCATACAAAGTTTATATATATATATATATATATATATATATATATATATATATATATATATGGGGCTGAAGGAGATTGATTAGTGGTTAAGTTACTTGCCTGCAAAGGCAAAGGACCCAGGTTTGATTCCCCCATACCCACTTAAGTCAAATGCACAAAGTGGCACATACATCAGATGTTTGTTTGCAGTGGATAGAGGCCCTGGCATTCTCTCTCTATCTGCCTCTGTCTCTCTATCTTTCAAATAAATAAATAAATAAATTATATATATGAAAATACAGGTGGAAAATCCCAGAAATATTCCCAGCCAAAATATTCTTCTTTGTATCACTTCTGCCCCTGAAGAAATGGTTGCCTCCAAGGATGGCCTTCTTCAGTGTAAACAGAATTCCTCAAGCTCAGTTACCCTCAGAACCGAAGACACCTGCTGCTGCAGAGGTTCCTCGGTATTATAGCTTGTTTGAAATAGTCATTTTTTTTTTCTTTTCTAGGAATTTGGCTGTGAAAGAAGATGGATTTATATTTACCACTAAGTCTATTAGAGAAAAATTAGGGCAACCTTCACTGTGGCTACTGAATGCCATTTTTTTTTTTTTTTGGTTTTTCGAGGCAGGGTCTCACTCTGGCCCAGGCAGACCTGGAATTAACTATGCAGTCTCAAGGAGGCCTTGAACTCATGGTGATCCTCCTACCTCTGCCTGCCAAGTGCTGGGATTAAAGGCGTGTGCCACCACACCCGGCCCCCTGAATGCCATTTTTGAAACTGTCTCCACACGTATTCTGTGCCCTAGTTGGACTTGGAAATTCTAGAATTTATCTGATCTTAATTACTGAGAAAAATGAGATATGTTAAGAATAGTTAAGCATAGTTATTTGGCAATTTTGTGGACTTTGGACCAGAAAATTAATATTAACCAAATCCCCAAACTACCATAAAGATTTGGAATAGAGGCCATATTCCATTTGTGAATATGACAGATCATTTTCTTGTTAAAAATTTCATTTGGGCTGGAGAGATGGCTTAGTGGTTAAGGCACTTTCCTGCAAACCTAAGGACCCAGATTTGATTCCCCAGTGTCCACAAAAGCCAGGTGAACAAGGAGGTGCATGTGTCTGGAGTTCATTTGCAGTGGCAGGAAGCCCTGGTGTGCCCATTCTCTCTCTCAAATACCATATATATATATATATATATATATATATATATAGAGAGAGAGAGAGAGAGAGAGAGAGAGAGAGAGAAGAGAGAGAGAGGATTATTTTTATTTATTTATTTGAGAGAGAAAAAGAGCCAGAGAGAGAGAGAGAGAGAATGGGTGCACCAGGGCCTTCTGCCACTACAAATGAACTCCAGACACATGCACTTCTTTGTGCATCTGGCTTTAAGTGGAGATTGGGGACTTGAACATAGGCCTTCAGATAGCAAGCAAGTGCCAGTAACCACTAAGCCATCTTTTCAGCACCTGGAACAATTTTTCATTCTCCAAACATTAAGCACATTTTCTTATTAGGTTATAAACATTATGAATAAGACTGCCAATAGCAAGTTAGTTTTTTTTTAACCTTTTAAATAATTTTGTTTAAGTTATCAGGGATGAAAAAATAGACACTTTAATTTGTCAATTTCTTTAATTTTTTTTCTCCTTTACATTCTTTCATTGAGTTTCACATACCTTTGACTTAATTTTCTCATTATTTTCTTTGTGCCTGTGATTAGAAAAACACTTTATACCTTTTTAATATTTTACTTTGGAGCATTGCAAATATATAAACATTTGGAAATATTCCAAATTTTTAAGTGTATTTAAGCTCTCATGTTTTCTTATAAACATCGGTTTCAATAGGTATATTTTCCTATAACTCTAGTAATATCTATTTTAATATAATCAGTCACTACCATATACATATATGAATTTTATAAAATAATATTTTAATATAATTTTGTAGAATGCCATACATGTTCAAAATTACCCAAATTTTGAAATTTAATAAAATGTAATGCTGTGATTGTCTCAGGGAAGTTTGCAAGTCCTGTTCATATTATTTATAATCTGTCATTTTAACTTTTGTGCTATTTAAATATATAAATATTTTGAATTTGACAGATGTCTACTTCTTTTATATTTTCCTGTTTAAAGGTTTTAAGCCTTTTTTTTTTTTTTTTTTTGGTTTTCCAAGGTAGGGTCTTATGAATATCTGACTACCTAGGAAATTTCAATCACATATTCTTTTCAAGTGAAAAGTTGTATTTACAAATATTTAACTTTCTTGTCTGTAGGAAAGCAACTTGCATATATTATTCTTTTATTTTTATTGATATATGGGGGATTCTATTATGAGAACAGCATTGTAAATATTGCATCTATGCTTAAACACCATCTATATATATACGAATATATATATATATATATATATATATATATATATATATATATATATAATACATTTTGTGTTTTTTCTAACTTGTTCAAGTTATCTTGGAATCATCTCGGATAACTGTTTCCATTCCCATATTGCCAGATGTGTACTAAAGACATTCTGAATCTGTTTCCCTTACAAGTTAACCACATAGCTCCTATTTAACAAGGCATTGTGGACTGAGCTTAATCATGGTGCCACATACTGCCTGGCTTTCTGTGTATTTCCCTCAATTTTCAGTGCTCAGTCAGTTATTAATACATTCTGTGATTGCATTATTATGAATTCACTTTCACGATCTCTTTATCACTAATATATAGTGACTTTTTAGTGTGCATATTAAGTATCTTACCTTTTTTCATTCAGATTCAATGTTGTATGCTTCACATGATCTGGTCCATTTTACAAAGCCTTTTCTTCTTCCTTTCCTTGCTATTATTCTGTTTTATTGATTTTTTAAATTATTTGGTGCATTTTTAACCTAATAGACGATGTTTTAAGATATTTCCTCTTTCCAGAAATTTCATCTTTTAGAAGTAATTCATTCAATATTCTTATAGCTCTTACTTTTCTCCTAAATAGATTATTATAGCAGTGATACAAAATCAGAACATTCTAATCATTGCAAACTACTTTTCTCACAACATGAAAATGAAAAAAATCCCAGATTCAATGATTTCTCAAGTCTCTGTTAAGAGTTCCATGAACAATATAGTACTCTGTTAAATAAATCCGTACCCCACACTATCTGAACCTCATGTGACTCAAAATAAATAGTAAATTTTCTCTGTAGATGCAGAGTATTTTTCATTCCTAGCTTTTGTGTTTCAAACTTCCAGCATTGGCATTGTGGATAAGCATAGCATATACATTCTATGTATGGCTTGCATTATTACTAGCTAGTGAAAGAGTTTTTAAACATATCGCCTTAAAATTCAAGGAAACTCATGCATATACTCCTATCTAGCTTGCCTTTCACATAGTCTATTTCTGTACTTTTGTCATGCTAATGACAAACATACACAATATGTTTGAGAGATCTATTAAATTACTTATTTGTGTAACAGTTTGGGCCCCCTCTTAATTATCTTTATGTTTGCATGAAAGTAACTGACATTGTATATAGCTATTCCATAGAAATCAAATTAAATAATTTTTTTTCATGTTATTAGAGAGAGAGAGAGAATGGGTGTACCAAGACCTCTAGCCACTGCAAACAAACTCCAGATGCATGTGCACCTGGCTTATCTGGATACCTGGAAACCAACCTGGGTCCTTAGGCTTCACAGGCAAGTGCCTTAACCACTAAGCTATCTCTTTAGGACCATAGATGTTTATATAAAATTAAGTATAATGATAATGACATACTATGTTAATATATTTAATATACAAAATAGAAGATGCTCATTTGCACATGAATGATGACATTTATAAAGAATATTGATAGGTTCTATGGAAATCATGCCAGGGAATGTTTTAATTATTCTCTAAAACATCAGTGTATTAGACCAATGTACATTATTAGAATAACTTTTTGATGTGATTTTCCATTCTATTCTTTTAAGGTATTCATGAGACCATTCAGATTTGTGCATGAAAATATGCTAGAGCATATCTTTCAAGTTTTGTCAGGCATGGTGATGCACGCCTCTAATCCCAGCACTTGGGAGGCAGAGGTAGGAAGATTGCTGTGAGACTGAATAGTGAATTCCAGGTCAGCCTGGACTACAGTGAAACCTTAACTCAGAAAAACCATATGTATCTCTCTCTCTCTCTCTCTCTCTGTGTGTGTGTGTGTGTGTGTGTGTGTGTGTGTGTGTGTGTTTGGGTTCTGAAATACTGAAACTTTCAAGTTACTGAAATTTCAGTGGGACGGTTTCAGTTTTCAAGGCAATCTCAAAATAACTGCTCCAAATAGCTAAGAATAATTTAGCTAGTCTCTTATATGCTGTTATTGATACAATTTTTAAAAAGACTGTTTAGAAGATTGCTTTCAGTTTTCTAAAGCCATGGGTGCAATAAGTCAAGAGAAGCTTTTCTTCCACAAAATTGTTCTTCTTGCTGCATCTTTCACATCCTTGTTCCTCAGGCTATAGATCAGTGGGTTTAGCATAGGGATGACCAATGTATAAAACACAGCGGACACCTTCTCCTGCTCCAGGGAATACTGGGAGCTTGGCTGGATGTAGCTAAATGTCACAGACCCATAGAATAACGTGACAGCAGTCAGGTGGGAGGCACATGTGGAGAAAGCTTTGCGCCGCCCCTCTGCTGAGCGGATTCTCTGAATGGCAATGAGAATGCGGATGTAAGAAACCATGATGATACTGAAAGTGAGTATTGCGATGACCCCAGAGAAGACCAAAAGAAGCATCTCATTGATGTGTGCATCAGAGCATGACAGCTTCAAAAGAGGAGGGATGTCACAGAAATAATGATTCACAATGTTTGGGCCACAGAAGTCTAGTTTGAGCAAACCTATTGTGTGTGTCAGGGAATTAATGAGCCCACCTAAGTAACATGTGAGGACCATCTGAGTGCAGACACGGTGGGTCATGATGACTGTGTACAATAAGGGATTTGCTATTGCAACATAGCGGTCATAAGCCATCATGGACAGGAGGATGCCCTCTGTGGTCACATACACTGCAAAAAAGAAGCTCTGAAGAACACATCCCAGGAATGTACTAGACTTAATTTCTGACAGGAAGTTCACCAGCATCTTGGGAGCAAACACAGTAGAGTAGCAGATATCACAGAATGAGAGGTTGCTAAGGAAGAAGTACATTGGCGTGTGAAGTTGGGCATTCACCCGGATTAAGATGATCATCCCCCAGTTCCCCACAAGAGTGATGAGATAGATAAGGCTGAAGAGCAGGAAGAGTGGGACCTGAAAGTTAGGGTTTTCAGTTAAGCCTACCAGAAGAAATTCCTTCACAACTGTGTGATTCTGGCCTTTCATTGCCTTCAGGTTTATATGTTTCCTTAGTTACTGAGCATGATGATGCCACTGAGATGAAAAAAAAAAATTCTTCCAGGATCCAGAATCCATTATAACATGAGACACTGAGAATTGTCCTGTGGTAGGTGAAGCACAGAGATAACCTTCAGCAGTAGCTCACACATTTGATGCACAATGTATATACTGAGATTCAAATGTTTCCAACTTTAGATTATTTTCCTCTGTATTATTAATTTCCATTTAATAATAAAAATATAAGAACACTCTATTGTCCCCCCAAAATATGAATGTGTTGAGCTGACATTCAAATTCAAATCTTTGGGCCCCTGTTCTGGCTCATTTGAAAATGGCAAACCTCTGCATTGAGTGGGATACAAACCTGGCTGGATTATTTGTGATAAACAAATTTTCAATATCTTGTAAATGACAAGCTTCAATGATTTCCACTAACCCTGTAACAGGATGCTAGAGGTTCAGGAAAGTTCATGAACCCCAAACCCTGATTTGTGTCTACAATGGATAATGATAGTTATTAAAGCATTATATTTATTTAGAGAAGTATTGTTAGGGAAGTACAGAACAAAAAAAAAAATCATGCATGTGACTTGACTGCCCACATGATGGGCCTGGAAAAACCATGTAAAGAACAGAAAAGAGAGTTCAAAGAACTGCTGCCATGCAGAAAAAGAGCCCATGAGGAAAGTAAGGACTAGAGGGCGCTTCCCTTGGCTAGGCCCAGGCTCAGCCCTATAGGGCCTAGGATGAACTGAGAGGAAACTCATCCACAGATCCATGCTCAAGAAAAGTTAGGCAGCACAGTGACCTTGTTCTCTCCTTACAAACATATTTATAGCCTTTTGGTAGCGGGTCCTACTTTCTGGCTCAGGTGAACTGAGGGACAACTGATTGGTCCTGGATAGGGGCTGTCTCAGGAAGAGGCCAGCCAAGTTCTGTTGTCTAAACTTGACCAACTACAATTTTAGGATTAGATTTAAATCCTCAGAGAAACCTTCTTCCCAGGAGGGGCCCAGGTTGTTTGTAGCAAAACAAGTCTAGGGGACTAGGCAATAGATAAGAAGTCAGACCATCCTTTGACCTCTAGCAAGTGCAGACTGCAAGGATAGGCTCAAAAGACATTTCTGCTTCTTACCACCTGCAGATTGTAAGGACAGGACCGAAGACATTCCTGTTCCTTACTTTCAGGGGCCCAGTCACCCAAACTGCCTAAAGGAGCTATTTGACTCCCTCTGATCCCTAAGTCTGGAGGCATGAAGGCATGGATTTCCATCATATGTCATGCTTTCTTTCCAAATATCAAACCTTGGCCCTCTTTTGCCCTCGAGATTTGCCCATGTCCCTTCAAGAGAGTTGAAACTGGGCAAAAAAATTAGATGAGTTTTGCTATTTGTTTTAAGAATTTTTTCAAAATTAAGAATGGCATTTAATTTGAAAACTGTTGCCTTTGTACTCTTGTGTAATTTTGATTTTATGTGTTTGTTCATTTTTTTGTTTTATCAGTATTATTTATCAGAATAAATCAAAATATGAGTTGCAACAATATCTTTTCTATTACTCACTGAAATTAGAGTACAAAGTGATAAGTTCAGAAGAAAACAGGAATGATCAAGTTTTGCTTTGCTTAACTTTTAATCATTATAATTTTATACTTTTAACTAGCATAAATATCATCCTGATGCTAAATTCAGAGTTTTTGCTATACTTACCATTGCTTTTCTGAAGGAAATAAAAGACTGCTTTAAAATACTAGCTAATAAGTATTCTAGGAAAATGAATACTAAAAATATTTTTAGTGCCTAAATGTACACCAAATGTGATTTTTCCACATTCATATTGTAATGATTTATCATGATAAAGTTGTTTGTTTAAATGATAAGAAATGACTTCATAGTATTTTTTGTTTTATGACTTCAAACTAACATGCAACAAGATATCAATACCAAGAATGTAGTTTTAAAAAAGAATATAAGTGAGATAAATCACAAACTTTAAAACATTATTGATTATTGTTGAAAAACAACCCTGTTGCCGGGCGTGGTGGTGCATGCCTTTAATCCCAGCACTCGGGAGGCAGAGGTAGGAGGATTGCCATGAGTTCAGGGCCACCCTGAGATGACATAGTGAATTCCAGGTCAGCCTGGGCTGGAGTGAGACCCTACCTTGAAAAACAAAACAAAACAAAACAAAACAAAACAAAACAAAACAAAAAAAACAAAACAAAACAAACAAAACAAAAACCCTGTCAAAAGATTGTAGGCTGGGCGTGGTGGCGCATGCCTTTAATCCCAGCACCTGGGTGGCAGAGGTAGGAGGACTGCCATGTGTTCAAGGCCACTCTGAGACTATGTAGTGAATTTCAGATCAGCCTGGGCTAGAGTGAGACCCTATCTGGAAAAACAAACAAACAAACAAACAAAAAAACAGATTGTAAAATGAGTAAATACTGTTATTACCATCAGTAGAGGTGTAGTGATAAAACAAAGTAGACATGTCTCTTTGTGCTGTCATATATCTCTAAAAATCTCTAAAGATCTGAATGCTGATAAAATATTTACCAAATTTTACAAAGAATTGAATGTCAACATATTTATATATTATACATAATTAGACATATCTGATTAATCTCTATGAAATAAATCCTATCAATTCTATTATAAATATTGCTACTATAAATTAGAGACATTATTTTATAAATTCATAATAATGTAGATGTAATTTTAAATATATGCATTTACAATTAAATAGCAAATTTTAGTTTATTATAAAGCAAATGAAGCCTAAAATTACAATAGCAATCAAGCAAATGTGAAGCTTGACAATGAAAATTAATCAAAATTTAACCATATATAATAACACATGCTAAAGGACACAAAACTATAGCTTAGATAGCCTAACTTAAAAATAAGCTATCACTATAAAGACTGTTCAACTCAAGTCCAGTAGAGTGTTAATGGGAAGGAGTAATATGTTTTGTAGTCAAATTAGATAAGAGATTCTGTGAACTCAGAACTCTGAGCATGCACCAAATTTTTAATCGGATAGATAGCAAAAGGAAGGAAAATAGAACATAATTCTTAAAATATTATATGGAAATCATAAGTGAAAAGTAAGCCTAGATGATTTGCAAAATACTATTTTATTAAGTTGGAAATAAATTATTTTATTATTATATATAGCTATAATAATTCATGTTTTCTGATATTCCTCTTATAATACATTTATATTTAAATGAGCACATATCTTTAAGGTAGTATGTGAGTTAAGTGTTAAATAATATAAGTATGCACACACTCACCAGACATAAATAAATATTTGATGTAGGCTTCATATAAATATATAGATGTTATGTAAACATTACCCTTTTCCAAGAATAAGGTGAGAGTTGAAAGATGGCATAGTCCAAATGAGAGGACTTCAGGAATGGATTTAAAATGTACAACTCCTAACAGCTTATTTAAGTGTGAGGAGGGAAGAGGAGATATCCAAATATTAAATGAATCTGTATGATCACTCTCTTATCACACAAGGAAGCAGAGCCCTATACTAGTGGAGCATCTACTGCAAACGAGAAGTTCTCTATTCTTCAAGGACTGATTATTGCGACTAGGAATGCTGGATGTTAGTTGTTCTACTGGGGACAGAGGCTGCAGCTATAGAGTGCACAGGGATCTCAGTTGTCCACAGCTGAATCATTAGCATCCCTGTGGTCTCTGGAGACTAACAGGACTCCCTTGATGGTTAATGGGGCACCATGGATTGCAGTGAAAAATAAAAGTTAATATACTATGCCTTTGTAAGTAATATTCTTAAAAAGAAACTAGTATGTTCTCTAAATTCAAACATTGTTTGATAAAGTTCCAATAAAGACAATAATTGCAATTGTAGGAACAGTTGTACCAGTCATATCTATGCCATATGGAATAGTGCTTAAATGTTCAAATTATAAAACAGCTGATATTCTTTATTTTCCAATAAAATAGATATACTTGCACAAGTTCTGCTTACAGAAATGACTCATTAAGTAGTTGATATACATTAACACATCATTAACTAAAACTATATTAAATTATACATATAGAAAACACTCAGAGAATTAACTGAAATTTATGGCCTCCTTCTAGATAAATAAATCTAAAAAATAAATAAAATATATGTTTTTCTTCCCTTTTAATTTAATAGACACTAATATTATGTGGATTAAACCTTCTAATTCTTTGTACCTTTCTTTTTTCCTAAAGAGCAGTAAACAGATAGCAATGTGTATAGATTTGATGCACATTTAACATAGTTATTTCCTTTTTACATTAGCGTTCTTGAATAAAAATTCATGTGATATGCCAAGTATGTTTGAGTTTGGGAAAGGGGGTCAGATTATTTTAAATTCTGTTATTAATACATTAGCACATATGGATCACATAAAATGAAAGTAGAAAGTCATATATAGATGAAGTAATATATCAAACTAAATGTCACTCAAAATTCAAAGAATCATAAAAATTAGCATAGAGTAATAAAGGTCCTGCTAAAGTGATTTGGATTCCGTTTGAAAATAAATAAAGGGAATACTCTATCAAATAGGATAAAATAAATTCACTATCTAGCAAAATAACTAAAGGAAGAATTCCTGAGTACCATGAGGATAGAGCTGCAGATCCAAAGCACTGAAAATCAGAGTACGATGAAATGCCAACAAATCCAAGTTTGTGTAAGCAAACTTGCCTGTAAGATATTAACTCACTTTTAGTGCAAATGAAAAAAAAAAAAAATAGTGACAATTACAAGAAAAAAAATCCTGTGTACTACCCAGAAATCTGATGATACATAGTGCCCATGTTCTAAGAGGAAATCCCTGACTTTCTGCGGTAGCTTAACTAGTTACTAAATATTTTCCACCCCAAGAAGGCTAAAGCTAAAGTAGTGTCAGACACAGGCAGGGCCCCTGGGTGAAAGCAGGCCTAAGCTATCAGACAAACTAGGACCCCCAGGCTATGGAGAGGTTGCAGCACCCTGGACCCTGGGCTAATCTCAGGTCCCAGAAACTGACAAGAATAAGGACCCCCCCTCCTCTCAGGGGTCACAGTGAGCCTGAACCCCCAGATGAATATCGGGCCCCAAGACCAGTAGGAAGAGGGCTGTTCCCTCTCCCAGCCCAGGGGAGAAGGGGAGTGTGAGACATTTTCTTTTTTATATTATTTATTTATTTGCAAGCAGGGAGAGAGAGCACATATGAATATGATGAATATGGGTACAACAGGGTCGTGATGGGGCCTCCAGCCACTGCAAAGGAACTCCAGATGCATGTGCCTCATTGTGCATCTGGCTTTACTTAGGTACTGAGGAATCAAATCTGTATTGCTAGGCTTTGCATGGAAGAGCTTTAATTGGTGAGCCATCTCTTTAGCCCAGTATGAGACATCTTCTACAATAGTGTAGCCACCGGTAGGGCCCACATGCTCTGATAAACTCCCAGCCATTCACATACAGACAACCATAACTAAACTCAGTGAGTCATACACACACACACACACACACACACACACACACAAAAAAAAAAAAAAAAAAAAACCTAGAAAGACAATAAAGTTGAGCTAGATAAGAAGAAGGAGTTCCAAGGAAGAGAAGGAAAACAAAATCCTTGCAAACCCAATTCAATAACATATCAAAAGCACTATCCATCTGGATCAAGTAGGCTTCATCCCAGGAACGCAGGGGTGGTAATACACCACATAAATAAGCTTAAACACAAAAGGCACATGATCATTTTGATAGATGCAGAAAAAGCCTTTGACAAAATACAACATAATTTCATGATCAAAAATTTAGAGAGACTAGGCATGGATGGTTTATTTCAACATAATAAAGGCTACATATAAAGGTCCTAAAGCCCAAATAATACTTAATGGGAAGAGATTGAAGGAATTCTCATTGAGATCAGGAACAAGACAGGGGTGTCTGCTCTCACCTCTGCTCTTCAGCATAGTACTAGAAGTACTAGCTGCTCAAATAATAAGACAGGAGAAAGAAATCAAAGGGATACAAATTGGAAAGGAAGAAGTTAAGTTAGCCCTATTTGCAGACAACATGATTCTATATATAAGTGACCCAAGAACCTTCATCTCAAAACTCTTAAAAGTGATTAACTCCTTCAGTAAAGTAACAGTATATAAAGTCAATGCACAAAAATCAGTAGCCTTTCCATAGGCAAAGGACAAAATACAGAGAAAGAAATAAGCAACATTGTCCCATTTTCAATAGCATCAAAAAATAAAATAAAATACCTTCGAGTAACATTAACCAAGGAAGTGAAAGACCTTTACAATGGAAACATAAAAACACTCAAGAAATAAATTGAGAAGGGGGGGGGATTGGACCCAAATTTAAATGCTACCATAAAATCTTATATCCTAAGACATACTAAAAGGTCCAACCTGCATCACGTGCTGAGAGAGAGCACCTGAATCAGAGGGTCCTGGTGAGGATATGATGAAGACTAACCTCAATCTTCTCCTGTTTTTCTCTATATATCCCTCCCTCTTTCTTTCTCTTCTCTTTTCTTTCTCTCTTTCATATTACCTATATTTTTTCTTCCTTCTTTTCCCTTGGCACTGGCCCAAAACTTCCAGTAGCAGCATGTGGTCGATATCCACAATGAGCTGTTGATCAGTGAGAACTGTAAGGTTTCCGAAAAGAAGACAGATTTCTGTCAGAGTAATTGATGACCCATAAAAGGTTATTGGTAAGACCCTACTGCCGAAGACATCATATGCTGCTCAGAAGGAACATGGAAAGACCTGGATGGAATCTGGAAAAGAGTCAGTCCCCAGACAGCTTATCTAGTGCCAGAATGTGCTACATAAGTGACCGGGGGAAAAAGACCAACATCTGTCTAAGCAACTTGTGGTCTAAGCTACTCAGCAGCAAACAAGTGCAGTAGCGGCACACAACCATGGTGGGTTACCAACTGCTCTTGATTTACCTATATAAATCAATAAACCTGACAGGAAGCACTATGCACCTCCCTTAGAGATCAGATACCATCACCAGCTGCATTGCACTGTGCTCTGTGGGCTGTAGACAACCACAGAGCTATCACATTGCCCATTGGGGCCTACTCCTCTCACCCTGATTCCTCAGTGAATGAATGGCCTGGCAAAACTGGGGCACCCTCAAGCAGTGCCCATGTACACAGAATCTGCATCCACTTTCCCAGTTGAAACAGGGACCATCTGGAAGGTGTAGATATGGAGGAATGATATTCTACTGTCAACTCCCCTGAAAGAGAGAGCTGGCTTCACCACTCCTAGGATGCACCTGAGGAAATGATATAGAGCAGTGGTCAAGGAAGCTGCCCTTTAAAAGGCCTCAGTCCTACCTGAAAGAAAATTTCACTCTACCTGATGAAGGGAAGAAGCTCCTTGACAAGTGGGACCCATAAGAAAATTAGGAACCAGATCTATCATTAGCTTAATGGAAGGCAAGAGGGAGGGAGTGACCCCATCCCAGGGACTTCTCAGAGGGGTTCCCAGCTCTTATACCCTTCCCATCATGTCTGATTTGGTGGTAATAAATTGTCTTTGTTTTCTCCCTGTCTCTGCATTTCTGTCTGTGCTGGAGAGTCCATTTCATTGTTAACCCTAAGGAAGGAACAAACCCAAACCCCTAGATGACTAGATGGCACCAGAGCCCCCAGCATGTTTTCTGCTGTGTGTGTGTGTGTGTGTGTGTGTGTGTGTGTGTGTGTGTGTTTATTTCAATGGAGTATTAGGAGGAAATTATCCTGTTCTCATGCCTCATGAAATTGTTTTCCTTTCCTAGAGTTTGCCTCTATCTTTTTCTGATATTGTAAGTATAACATCAACACAGAAAACATGAAATACTGGTGTTATGGTGAATAGGCATTGATAAGACCTTGATCAGGGCCAGACCAAATGGTACAGGTACAAGGCCATCCTTGGCAATTTAATAAGACTGTCTCAAAATTTAAAAGGTACCTTTTATCTCTAGTACTTGAAAACCTATGAAAGACTCAAAAGGAAAAAGAATGCAAATCTGCACTGAAAGAATTTGAAGACACAAATGTCAGATAAAATGTATGAATGTTGGGCTGGGGAAGTGGCTTAGCAGTTAAGGTGTTTGCCTATGAAGCCTAAGAACCCTGGTTCAATTCCCCAGAACCCACGTAAGCCAAGAAGGCACATGTGTCTGGAGTTCATTTGCAGTGGCTGGAGACCTGGGTACACCCATTCTCTCTTTCTATCTATCTGCTTCTCTCTCTCTCTCTCTCTCTCTCTCAAATAAATAAATAAAATAAAATAAAATAAATACTTAAAAATGTATGAATGTCATTCAAAATTTTATATAATCTTCCAATTATTGATCTAGAATTTATATTTTATTTCTTTTTTAAATTTTTTAAAAATTTTATGTATTTATTTGAGAGAGAGAGAAAGAGGCAGGCACACACATGCATGCACACATGGTGACAGAGAGAGTGAGAGAGAGATTGGGTATACCAGGACCTGCAGCCACTGCAATCAAATTCCAGACACATGAGCCACCTTGTATATCTGCTTACATGGGTCTGTCCTGGGGACTTAAACTGAGGCCTTTGGCTTTGCAGGCAAATACCTTAACTGCTAAGCTATCTCTCCAGCCCTATATTTTATTTCTTGATTTTGTTTCTCCTTGAGTTCTGTGGTTAAAGAACCAATTGAGGAAGGGAACATAGGGAAAATTTCAGGAAGATATTTTTGTAATCTAGAAAGGTTGATACTCTTAAATAGAAATGTAGCATAGTTATATTGTAACAATATATTAACATGTATGTATGACAGAGAATAATGTCAAAATGTCTATATAGCAATTAGATTTTTAAATGACAAATGAATTACATTGTAATTTATTCTTACTTAGGTAATAAATCAGAGTAGGTTTTATATCATTAATGTTAATTAACTAATTAGAAAAAAAGCATGGATCTTACAAAACCTATGACAAACTCTAAAAGGAAAAAATAATAAATTAAGGCACTGACAAGTAAGTAAACTCTCTTAGAATTGAGTACCAAGCAAAATGTATAATGAAAAATTTAATGTTTATGAGTCTAAAGTTTGAAAAATATGAGATATATCAAGTATAGATGAGATTCCCATAACATTTTCTTTTAAAAATGTTTATTTATTTGTTTATTTAATTTATTTATTTGCATGCAGAGATAGAGGAAAGAGAGCTATACAGATAGCCTCCAATCATTGTAAATGAGCTCCAGATGCATGTGCCACTTTGTGCATCCGGCTTTATGTGTGTACTGGGGAATTAAACTTGGGTCATTAGGATTTAAGGTTGAGCACCATAACCAATAAGCCATCTCTCTAGCCCAAACATCTTCTTATATAATACTCATTGGAACATATATGGATCTAAATTTAGAATTATGATAAAATATTCAAATTTCCTCATTTAAAATTACTTTCAGATAATCAATTTTGATGTTAATGACGTGCATTTTATGTACTGGCAAAAGGTGTTAGTTTATTTCAAAATCAACATATATCTATAATTACATCATATATATGTGTGTGTATATGTGTGTATGCAATTTAAGCTTTAATTAAGTCTTCAAATACTAATAAGGAATGCAAAAATAACAACTACAAAATTATAAAGTATACACACTCAATTTCTCCAAATGCCATTGTTGTGGTTACCTTGTTATTGCTGGGACAAAGCACCTGGCACTAAAGAGCTGATGGACAGAAAGGCATTTAGTTTGGTTTACAGTCTCAAGTGGATCAATACTCCATGAGGGCAGGGGAAAGTGTCCATGAGCAGAGGCTGGACACCATCTCTCCCACAGCAGGTGGAAGACAACAGCAGGAGAAGGAGCCAAATTATCACTGGAGCTAGTAAACTTCAAGGTCCATACCCATCAACACACATCTTCAAGCAATTTTATGCCTCAAAAATTGCCATCAAAGCATTCAAAACAAATATGTTTATGGGGTCATCTGATTCAAACCACCATACTCATGCTAACTAAATTAAAAATCAAATGCTATAGAGACAAAAATGTAACATTTATTTCTTTTAATTTTTCACACATAAAAGTAAGTGGTATAGATAGATAGATAGATAGATAGATAGATAGATAGATAGATAGATATAGATAGATGATATATATAAAGATAATGTTTTTAAGACATCAATTTATGCGTTATATAGTTATATCCACATATAAAATATTAAGAAAAAACAGATATTGTTTTGTCTTTCCTCCACTCCTCTTTGGGTTTTATTTATTAATTCATCCAAATCATATCAATAAATGATTGTCCTGGTATATAGGTCACATTTCTTTTTACAGAAAATGAAATCAAAGTATAAAGATATAATTAATTTGTCCAATTTCATACAATGAGATTCTAGTTGTCTCTTGTCACTCAAAGTACTGTAATGTCTCTGAACTTGAAATGTTTTAATCTGATTTAGGAATTTTATAGTAGGTTATACAGTTAAATATATTAGTACTGATAAGATCATGAATGACCCACTGCATATCCTGATTTTTCATCTGGGCTGTCTAACTCCTTTCAAACATTGACCCAAAAAATACCATGCTTACTAATGATCTTTATAAGTGCATCTCTTAGCCCCATGTATAGTTTGTGAGATAAAGTCATATTCTTCTAAAAGTCCCTTACTAACTAAAAACTCCTTAATCTCTGTATTTGATTAGTGAATATGTAAATGAGCATCCCAGGTAAACTTCAAGTCTTTTACAGAATTCAGCTCAGACTACCCTGTGTGGGATCAGAATCATGTCCCAATTTGAGTTGTCTTCTTTTCTCAGGGAATTTTCTTTGATATACTTATTCCTAAAAGGGACTGATAAATGATTTATAAAATTATTTATTTATTTAGAGTGAGTGAGAGGAAGAGAGAGAAAGAATGGGCACATCAGGGCTTCCAGCCACTGCAAACAAACTCCAAATGCATGTGTCACCTTGTGCATCTGGCTTACATTGGTCTTGGGGAACTGAACCTGTGTCCTTTGGCTTTGTAGGCAAGTATCTTAAGTGTCAAGCCATCTCTCCAGCCCAATAAACGATTTTTAATCATTGCGTTGTTTGAAGGAGATATATAGATTACAGAAGATTTTAAGCTAATCACGCTTAAATTTTTTCTCCTTTGTAAATGTCATGATTCTGTGGTGAGTAAACATAGAGAGGAAGGTGATGAATAAGTGCATGGTGGAGACATATCACTGTGACTGCCCTGGATAGAGTTCAGTGGTAGAACACCTGTCCTGTATTCATAAAGCTTGGGTTCAATTCTCAGCTTTAAAAAACAAAATCAAAGTAAAGGCTATTAGTCTGCACAGTTACTATGTGTAACTCCTGTTACTATGTGTTACATGTGTCCTATGACTGGACACCTGGCTTTGGGCTTTGCCTAATTGCCTCACTAGGTGGTTGTATGATGGGTCAGGAGGCCTGGAGCTGGGCTGGACCCTCCCATCTCTCAGTTTCCAAGGCCCTACTGATGATCCAGCAATCAGACCTGGAAGTATTGGTGATCTCTTTTTGCATTCCTCTTGAGTTCCTTGGAGGGATGGCGTACTGTGGACCTCAGGTTGGAGTGGGCCTGATGTCCCAGGTTGACTTAGAAACCTTGCAGCCCTAGGGTGAAGTAGGAGCCAGCAGGGATAGCAAGCAACTCAGAGGGCATCTCCCAAGGGTCCTGTGCTTCCCACCCAGGTGCCATAAAGGAGGAGGTGGAGAAACTGGAGCCAAACCCTGAGGACCCGGGACATGAAAGCTCTACAGAAAGAACTGGGACAATCTGCCAACCTTCTGAAGCTTTAGAGGATCATAATGGGGTACACCCAGACCGATGTGGGTCTCACCCTGGGTTTTCTCTTTGGAAAAAGTGTTCAGCCAGACCATCTTCAACTTTGAGGCTCTGCAGCTCAGTAATCAAAAACATTTGTAAGGTATGGACCCTGCTGCAGAAGTGGGTGGAGGAAGGTGACAACGACCAAAACCTTTAGGAGCTATACAAGACCAAGACCCTGATACAGGTCAGAAGAGAAAGCAAATGAATATCAAGTACCACGTGACAGGAAACCTACAGCACATGTTCTTTCAGTGCCTCAAGTCCACCACACAGCAGATTAGTGTCATGGTTGAACAGCTTAGGCTGGAGAAGATGCACAGTACCCATGCGACCATACTTAGCACTCTGACTGTTATCCAATGTTAGATCTAAGAAAAGTGAGCAGATTGACAGTGCAGGTCTGTAGGCAATTACCTAAAATGTAAGTCTTAAAAGCCTTAGAATTTGGAGTTTAAAAACAGCATAATTGACACCTGAATTAAGTCATTTAATACTATACTAAAATTTCTGGTTTCCTTAATTAACCTAAAATATATCACAAAGTTAAAATGTCTTCTTATACAAATATTATATTATACAAAGATATTGCAGATGTTTAGAAATATATTCACTCCTCTTTATATGAGTTAATAATAACCACATACTAACATCACTGTGATCATTAAACTGTCCAATATCTGACACTTAAATGTTAAATCCTCCCTGCTGATATTTGTAAGCACAAACACAATTGCACATGCTATGGTGAATGTGTGCTATACACTAATAATATTGTTAGTTGTAGACAGCTCCACATGGCTGGGATGAAATTCTAAAGCAGACACAGTTTATAGGAGGAAGGATTTATTTCAGCTTACAGATCCAAAGAGAAGTTCCATGAGTTCCATCAATGGTGGAAGAAGCTGACTTCCATTCATAAATCCAAGCAGAAAGAGGCACCATTAGACAGCCAGCACCACAAACAAGCTGAAATGGTCAACAAACACCAGGGGCCCAGCCAGAGATCAAACTGTTCTACATACCTTTGCCCTATGAATCAGATCTGCCTCCAGATCTGGAATCCAGATCCAAAAATAATAACACCTCCTTCATGCAAGCAGGTGGAGGCAAACTTTAATAAAACACATGAGTCTAATGGGAGCATAAATAAACTACCACCTTCTGCCTCTGGCACCCAATAGACTCATGGTGATGTCACATTGTAAATTGTATTCAGACCAACTTCAAATGTCCCCATAGTCTTTACCAACTTTATGATTGTTTCAAAATCTCAAGTCTTATCTGAGATTCAAGACTGAATTAACTGTGATTCCTATAAAGTCTAAACAAGTTATATACTTTCAATACATAATGGCAGAGAGTAAACATTTCCATTAAAATAAGACATAAGAAAGAGAGGGAACCAATGCAAACTCAATAACCAATAGGCAAACAAACATCAAACACCTGTAGTACAAGTCCAACAATCTCTGGATTTTCCAATTTCACCTCCAGTTGAGCTAAGGAAAAACTTTCATGCAGAGCCAACAGCACTCAATGGTAGCTTCTGCACAGTCTTGGTATATCCAAAAGATCTTTAGGTCTCCATTGCAAAGCACAGCCCATCTTCAACTCTCTGCATTGACCTTTCCAGCCTTTAAAACAGAAATATCCTGTTTCTCCATGTTTCATCTCAACAGAGACTCCTATTTAACATCAGGCATGGGACTTCACAACCTATCTCATTTGCCACATCTCAGCAGCCACTCCTGGAACCAGGGGCACTTCATGATCCCACTCTAATCATTTTTCATGTTTCCAAAATCAATAACATGTGTGCAGGACACAGCCATATTGTTATAATCCAAGGACAAAATAAATCATGACCCTGAAGAGCAGGTTCCTTCTTTCTATCATCTCCTTTCAAAAGAGCTTGTATTTTTAACATTTGGTCCTTTGAGATGGAATCACCTCAGGCATCTTTACATGGTTCCAACCTTAATCATGATAACTCCTTAACAATAGCAACTTTATCAAACAGTCTCAATAACCATAATTTTATACTTGCTTGAATTTTTCCAACTTTAAGTATTAAAATTTTCAATTCTATATCTTCCACCAAGCACATGGAATTACTTTTACATTTAACCTAGATTAAACTTACTGGGCATGGACAGAAGAACAATCCAGCCTTTATGCCAGTAGCACAGTTCCAGCAATGTTCTCTGCAGTATTTTCTTCTCCTCCTAAAGTTCACAAGCAAAGCTTCTAAACATAAATTTCTCTTCACTTAGCTTTTTCAAACTCTTACTAGAAAAGTCCATAAAACTTGTTTTACTGCTCTGGAAGCCATCTGCAGTTGCAAGTACCAAGTTCTGCTTCATTCCTCCAGCAGAAAAGTTCCAAAAGACTATAATCACATGGTTACATTTATCACACAGTAATACCATCCCATTTCTCAGCACAAATTGTTATGGTAGTTAGCTTCATCTTACTGGGATGAATTTCCAAAGCAGGCACAGTTTATAGGAGGAAGAGTTTATTTTAACTTAAAGATCCAAGGGAAGTTCCATCAATGGAAGAAGAAGCTGGCTTCCATTCATAAGTCCAAGTAGAGAGAGACTCCATCACATAGGCAGCACCACAAGCAAGCAGAAAATTGCAGCAAACAGCAGGTATCCAGCCAGAGATCAAATTGCTCTGCATACCTTTGGCCTGGAAATCAGCTTTGCCTCCAGTAACACCTTAAGGCTGACCTTTAGGATCCACCCACAGTGACACCTCCTCTAGTCAGACAGGAGGAGGTAAACTTTAATAACATACCCAAGTCTATTGGGAGACATATATTAGAACTTCCATAACCATTTTAGGTTTAGCTTTCTGGTGCAGGAAATTAGTCTGCTAGTTTTCCCAAGTTTCTAAAATAGGCAAAATCAAACTCCTCATGAACAACAAATGGGTGTTAATTTTTTTTCCCTTCCATTTGTCTGCAAACCCCTTTCGACCATGCCCTGCCTTCCCAGCTCACACACATTACAAAGTGGGAAAATCTCACATGTAGTCATCAAAGATCTAAATATCTTAAGTAAAGGCATTATCTTTATAACATGCTTAGAAGACATTGTGTTGTCATTTGGGAAATTAAATAACTTACCTTACCAAATAAATTGTAGAACTTATTTTGTATGAATAGACAGTATTTCTCTGCATGCTTTAGAGATAAGCTTTAGAAGGAATGATTATCTTTTAGTCCTAGAGAGGTAGGATACTATTTCAGGATAATCTCCAAGCACAATATAGGCAAGTATTACTTTTTGTAGTGGCATTTCTTGAGTTCTTTAAATGGAGAACACTTTCCTCTAAAATCATAAGCTGTTGATGTAAGTCCCAAAATCGAATTACCCTCACATTAAGTTGTTGGTCAGATAGGCCCATGAAGCTCCAAAAGAACACAGGCCATTGCCAAACACTAATCAAGTAGATCTGAATGATAATAACCTATTGCTGATGATACCACATGTTGGTGGTTGCAGAGTATCAAGATATCATGATGGCTAACCATCATATTGAGGGAAAGGGCCATATGAGCTGCTAAGGATAATAATCACCAACAGGGTGACTAAGCAGTGAATCCTGCAATCTACAAAATTAACCAGTCAGGCAAGATGTACATGTCTATGCAATAGTGGCATACAGCCTCTTGGGGTAATCAATTATTCTCTGATTGACTATGAGGCCTGATCAGTGGGAGGGAATCCATACTTGGTACTGAGAACAAAATCAGAAGCTATAGCTTAAAAGGTCACAGAAACTTTAGGTAAGCTTCTGCTGTTCCTTGGCTAAAAGGAGAGAAGTAGGGGTTATGCATGTCAAAAAGTCTTCTGGTTATATATATGCTTATCACTGCTGATCCATGCTGTTCTCACTATTGAATAGAGAATCTTCTTTATAATGATGGCAGAAAATACTGAGGAGAACCAGAAAACCATTAATATGACAAGAAATCCAGTTAAATAGGAAAAGACAAGACATCACTTTCACACCTATCAGAATCCAGGAAACATTACAGAGGAAATGACAGATTAAATATGACCACTGCTCTCAATGATGGCCTGAAAACCTTTTCCTGGGAGATGACCTGAGACCCTGAGGAGACCCAACACTCATCAAAAAAAAAAAAAAAAAAAAAAAAAAAAAAAAAAAAAAAAAAAAAAACAGGCTGTTGAGAATTGAACACTAAAGGATATTTATAACATGCCCTCTAAGGCTCAAGGAACATTGGGGAATAACTGGGAAAAAAATGTAAGAGCCACAGGGTGGAAAGGTGTATTTTGAAGCATTGCCCCCCCATAGAGAGACTAACAGGTGCAATCATGACCCCATAGTCCCACAGTGACTTCCAATAATGTCATAGATGAGGGCCTTCAATGTAATGGGGATCAAAGAGAGGGAACATAAAAGTATAACCTGATTAGAATGTGAGCCACTTTATTATGCTTGAATAGCTCTTTTAAATGCCTTGTTTACCTAACAGTTTTCAGTTCATGGTATAAATCTCATTATGTTTGTATGAGAATGGCTTGTAGGGTTTATAGATATTCTATAGATGTTTGCTTATTCAAAATGATAAGTAATGGGATTTCTAAATGCCATTCTAGCATAGTATGAACATGCATTTTATATTCAAAATGGGAAATGTTCATTTTCACTTGAATGATGATATAACTGATAGGATGTAAAGAAATCATGCCACAGGACGTTTCCTCATGAACATCAACATGATTTATGTTTGTGTGTGTGTGTGTGTGTATTTACAATACCTTATAGATCTGAATTACAAATGTAGTCATTTAAAATAATGATGTGAACCTTCAGTTTTTTTTTTACATGAAAGCACAGTAGAAAATATTTTTCAGCCTTTGAAATAATTAAATTTTAAGTTGCATATATATATATTGGTTTTTCGAGGTAGGGTCTCACTCTGGTCCAGGCTGACCTGGAATTAACTATGTAGTCTCAGGGTGGCCTCAAAATCACAGCGATCCTCCTACCTCTGCCTCCCGAGTGCTGGGATTAAAGGCGTGTGCCACCACGCCTGGATCTAAGTTGCTAATATATTAAATGGCTTGGGCAAAGTCAAATGTCTGCTCCAAATAAGATAAGAGTAACTCATCTAATTTGGGTTTTGGTGCTATCACTGAACAATTTTATAGAGATCTGATTGAAGATTGCTGCCATTTTCTTAAAGCCATGGATGGGATGAGTCAAGAGATGTTTTTCTTCCACAAAATTGTTCTTCTTGCTGCATCTTTCACATCCTTGTTCCTTAGACTATAGATCAGTGGGTTTAGCATGGGAATGACCAATGTATAAAACACAGCGGACACCTTCTCATGTTCCAAGGAGAACTGAGAGTTTGGCTGAATGTAGCTAAACATGGCAGATCCATAGAATAAAGCCACAGCTGTCAGGTGTGAGGTGCACGTGGAGAAGGTTTTATGTCGCCCTTCTGCTGAGCGTATTCTCTGAATGACAATGAGAATGCGGATGTAAGAAACCATGATGATACCAAAAGTGAATATTGCAATTATCACAGAGAAGATCAAAAGAAGCATCTCATTGGTGTGTGCATCAGAGCACGACAGCTTCAAAAGAGGAGGGAAATCACAGAAATAATGATTCACAATGTTGGGGCCACAGAAATCTAGTTTGAGCAAACCTATTGTGTGTGTCAGGGAATTAATGAGCCCACCTAAGTAACATGCAAGGACCATCTGAGTGCAGACACGGTGGGTCATGATGACTGTGTACAATAAGGGATTTGCTATTGCAACATAGCGGTCATAAGCCATCATGGACAGGAGGATGCCCTCTGTGGTTCCATACACTGCAAAAAAGAAGCTCTGAAGAACACATCCCAGGAATGTACTAGTCTTAAGTTCTGATAGGAAGTTCACCAGCATCTTGGGAGCAAACACAGTAGAGTAGCAGATATCACAGAATGAGAGGTTGCTAAGGAAGAAGTACATTGGCGTGTGAAGTTGGGCATTCACCCGGATTAAGATGATCATCCCCCAGTTCCCCACAAGAGTGATGAGATAGATAAGGCTGAAGAGCAGGAAGAGTGGGACCTGAAAGTTAGGGTTTTCAGTTAAGCCTACCAGAAGAAATTCCTTCACAACTGTGTGATTCTGGCCTTTCATTGCCTTCAGGTTTATATGTTTCCTTAGTTACTGAGCAAGATGATGTCATTAAGATGAAAAAGCAAAAATGTTTTCTTCCAGGATCCAAGATCCATTATAGCATGAGACAATGACAGTTGACCTGTGGTAGATGAAGCACAGTGATCACCTTCAGCTGGGTTACACAATGCATATACTGATGCAACTTCAGATTATTTTCCTGGTACCAACACAAGGGTGAAGGAGATAGACCCACAGGACACTCAACTCCTACTAAAGCAGATACCCAGAGATACAGAGGCTCCCAAGACCTAATCATTGAAGTAGACCTAAATGAACCCAAATGGCTCAGGGAAATTCACCTAAGAGGGGGCAGAAAGACTGTTAGAGCCACAAGTTGGGACATTATGCACAGACATTGTCTGTTCCACATAACTGATGGCTACCCTCATAGTGCATGACCCATATTCCCCAACAAGGAGAGTCTCTTCTAAGAGGAGAGGATGGACAAGAGGCTACTGATGTCACCAACATAAATGTATTCACATTATGACATAGCTATTAAATATTACAAAAAAACAACAATCACAAAAAGATAATAGATACTGTTTGGCGCCAATACTATATTTATTATATATATTCTTTAATATTTTGTTTCCAGATACATAGGATAAGAGTTAATATCACTCATCTTCTAAATATAGAATATATTACTTGTTGAATATTATGGTGCTATATAAACAAATTAACTTATCCATATACATGTTCGTGTATCAAATAAATATGTATTACATAATACTATGTTTGCCAAAAATATGTATTAACCCCACAATGTCAGGTCCTGAACCAGCTTATGTACTGAGAAATAAATATGTATTGATGTTTATTAAGGAATAAATACTATATTTAAAACTAAAGAAGGGTGAATAGAAAGAAATTGTAAGTATTCTGGTAGAGAAGGTATTATTTTCCATTGTTGCAATAGCAATTTCCCACAAATTTGTAGCTTAAAACACAAATATTTATTCAATTATAGTTTGGATGTCAGAATGATGACATTGGGAAACTGAATACCTCAGACAAAGTCCTCAGAACCTTTAAATAAATAGATGCAGAAAAGGCCTTCAACAAAATGCAACACGCCCTCATGATTAAAACGTTGGAGAGAATTGGCATGCAGGGACTATATCTCAACATAATAAAGGCTATTTATAAAGCACCTAAGGCCCATATCACACTAAATGGGGAAAAACTTGAAGCTTTTCCATCAAGATCTAGAAGAAGACAGGGGTGCCCACTCTCACCTTAGATTTCACCATAGTTCTTGAAGTTTTAGGTCACCCAATAAGACAAGTGAAACAAAAGGGATACAAATAGGTAAGGAAGAACTCATACTAGCCCTATTTTCAGATGACATGATTTCCTATATAATTAACTCAAATGGCTCCACCAAAAAACCTTCTAAAAGTTCTAACTAAATTCTTTCAGTAAAGTGTCAGGAAACAAAATCAATACACAAAAATCAGTAGCCTTGGGCTGAAGAGATGGCTTGGCGGTTAAAGTATTTGCCTGCAAAGCCAAAGGATCCTGGTTCAGTTCTCCAGTACCCACGTAAGCCACATGCACAAAGGGTGCATGCATCTGGAATTTGTTTGCAGTGGCTGGAAGCCCTCCTTGCCCATTCTCTCTCTCTCTCACATAAATAAACAAATATATAAAAAATCAATAGCCTTCCTATATGCCAAAGATAAATATATAGAGAAAGAGATAAGTGATGCTATCCCGTTTTCAATAGCCACAGAAAAATTAAATACTGTGGAATATTAGTAACCAGGGAAGTGAAAGACCTGTTATACAATGAAACAAAACAAAAAAAAAAAAAACAAATCTCTGAGGAAAGAAACTGTGGGGTATATGGAAAGATTGAAATATCTCCCATGCCTCTGGATTTAGAAGAATTAATATTGTGAATGAAAATGGCTATTATATAAGTTCAATGCAATTCCAATAAAAATTTTAGCAAGTGCTCTTCTCAGTACACTGGAGGACCCAAAGAAATAGTAAGTTCTTTCTCTCAACCATCCAGAAGGATTTCAAAAACCAAATAATGTGCAGTTAAAGTTTATGATGTAGATTAGCATGTTGGTACAAGTAGACCATTTTAATCATTTCCTTCATATGTATAAAAATCCAATTTCTCAAAAAAAAAGCATGTTAAATTACTAATAACTATGAGTATTATCCTCAGAATATAAATACTGAAAAATATTTTAACTGCCTAAAGACATATTGCTTGTGATTTTCCCAACTTCCATATCATGACTCTGAGGTACTACTTTATTATGATAAAGTAGTTTCTAATATGAATTTTACAGTAATTTTGATTTATAATTCCAAGAAAACACTCAAAAATATACCATCAGTTATCAAGAATACAGATAGACTAAAATATTAGTGAGATGAAAACTAAAATTTAAATAATTTTTCATTAGAGTTCAAAAAACAACCAAGTCAAAAGCTTGTAAATGAGTTAATATTCATCAAAATAATGTTATTTCCACCAGTAGAGATGTAGTGGTCTAGAAAATCAGACATAACTACTTGTTCTATCATGTAATTAACTTTAAGATCGCTAAAGATCTGATTTTGCCGATAAAATGTTTAGCCATTTTACAAAGTATTGAATGCCAATGTATTTACATATTATAATATATTGTTCTTGTTATTCATAAATATATACATCTTATTAAACTGTATATTGAATATTTTAATTAAAATTATTGTAAT
The DNA here is from genome assembly GCA_036365145.1 of Orientallactaga sibirica. Lineage (NCBI taxonomy): Eukaryota > Metazoa > Chordata > Mammalia > Rodentia > Dipodidae > Orientallactaga > Orientallactaga sibirica. Next base: position 98,892 of record JAEOAD010000420.1, read on the forward strand.
ATAGATTATTTTTATATATGCCTTTATACTTACAGCAGCAAACATTAATTACTTTATAATTAAAATTATTAGACAAAAGAGGGATACAACCTGCAATAAGTCAAGAACACATGAAACTTGACAAGGAAAATGAATCAAAATTTAAAACCCACCATTGTTACAAGCTGTCAGAAATAAACATTACATACTCTAACTTAAAAGCAATTTGTCATATAAACACTGTTCCAATCAATCCTATTGAGTGGTAATGGGAAGGAGGACAATTAATTGCATCCAAATCAGATCTGAGATCTTATGAACTCAGAATGGTGAACATGTAGTGAATTTTTTAAGACAGGATGGAAAGCAAACACAAGGAAAGTAGGAAATGATTCTTAAAATATTGAATGGGAATCCTAAGTGAAAAATAGGCATAAGTAATTTGCAAATAATATATTAAATTAAAAAATATTGTAACTTAGGAATAATACACTAAAGTACTCAACAATTCCATTTTAAAACTGCACATATCTTTAAACTACTATACTAGCTAAGTATTAAATAATGTAAGTGTGCACACACTTACCAGGCATAAGAAAATATTTGATATGGAGTTTATGTAAATATATAAGTGTTATGTAAACATTGCTATTTTCCAAGAATGAGAAGACAGTTGACAGATCACACAGCATACACAAGACAAATTTCCAGTGGATTGGGGAAGATGCCAAAATGTACAACTGGTAATAGCTTCTTTTAAAATGAGGAGAAAACAGGAAATATCAGAATCTTAAAATGAGCCTGGATTACCACTTCCTAATCACAAGCAAGCAGGGCTCAAAATTAGTAAAGCATCTCTGCAGAAGAAAAAGTCTTCTCAATTCTTCAAGGACTGATCATTGGGACTAGGAATGCTGGATGTTAGTTGTTCTACTGGGGACAGAGGCTGCAGCTCCTGGGGTGCACAGGGATCTCAGTTGTCCACAGCTGAGTCATTAGCATCCCTGTGGTCTCTGGAGAGTGGAACGAATCATAGAGTTAAAATACTCCTGTGATTGTCTATTGGGCACCATGGCTTTCAAGTAAATACAATTATTTTTAAAAAAGGAACTGGTATGTTCTCTAAAATCAAACATAGTGTGATAAAGTTCCAATAAAGAAAATTAAAGTGGTTGCAAGAACCAAGAAAACAGGTGTCCCTGTTTTCTTATATTTTCTTATATGCTATATCAAACTGTTTAAATTTTATAATTATGAAATACCTAATGTTCCTTATTTTCCTATAAAATTGAAACACTTGCACATGTTCTGCCTAAAGAATTAGTTCATCATGAAGTTGGTATAAGATAATGAATTACTAAGTGAAAGTTTTATATTAGAATACACCTGGTGAACACACAGGGAATTGACTGAATCTTAGGGCCTCCTTCTAAGTAATTCATATTTTAAGTGTATTTTTTTTCTAATAATTTATTGATAGCCATAAAATTCTAATAATCTTAGAATTCTTCCTCATTTCTTCCATGTTCACTTCCTCCTTATTTTCCAATTCTTCCCCATGGGTTCCAAGTTTTTGTATCCTAGAAATAGCTCCTTTACACAGATCCAGCTTGTATTCTCCCTTGTTTAGAAAACAACAACAACAACGAAATAACAAAAACAAACCAAAAAAAAAAAAAAAAAACAGAAAATGAAAGGAGAGGAAAAGCCCTGCCCAACAACTGAAATGGGCTTTATTTGGGTGTGGGGTTGGAAACATAAATGCACTGGCCAGCCAGGTGAGGAACAACTTCCCACACAGACTAAAGGTTCTTTGGGGACAGCAGGGTCATTGGAATTCTTTGATTGTTCTGTGCTCTGCCTTGCCTCTGGGCTTGGGAAATGACAACTCACTGATAACTGAGATAGGTGGCTTATGTCATTTCTAGGAAACAGATTTATAATTGTAAAAATGGCAAAAATGAAGACATTCTGATTCTAATAGCCCCAATTCTATCATTACAGAAAGCTTGGATAGAGATGTTATAGGATGAAGTTCTGGTCACATGCTTCCAAAGTAGATGTGTGGTTTGGTGGTAGTATAACAGAAGCATGGATTTGATCTGGTTTGTAAATATGGCTCTGAAAATGGCTGTGATCCTACCTATAAGCAACCTGTGGAAAAACTGATAAATCAGGGGAGAAAGAGACAGTGGGTTTTGAAGTATTAGGGTGATTTATTTTCTTTAGTGTGGAGAAATGAAGCCAGTGATGCCATCCTTGGAGTTTGAAACCTTGGGAGTTATCAGAATAATTTTGAAGAGGTTCTCCCATTTTGGTTGTGGGGGATGGGGGGGTTCTGCATCCATGCAGTAGAAAACAGTATCCAACCTGTAGTGAACTGGGGAGGGCCATCGAGGCAGGGTCTGGCATAGTCCCTGGGGAGAGAGTGAGTAGTCTACTAAAGCATTTAAAAATGAAGTGTTAGTGAAGCAGGTGAATTTAGAAAGGAGGTAGAAACAGGAAGTGAGCGGAAGGCTTACCATACCAAGAGGCAGTCCCTGAGTCCTAGGTAACAGTAGGTATTTATGACACCATTTGTACTTGGAACTGCCAAAACAATAGATAGATTCCTGATATGGAAAGCAGAAACATCTCAGTAAATGTGAGAGAACCCTGGCATATAAGAGGATGAGTTTTACTTCAGAGGAAACAACCAAGGTCTCATGTATATATCTAGCTTCATAGTGAGGAGATTTAGGGTGCTGCCCCTGCCCTTGCTTGCGACCACAAGAGGAAATGGCTTCTCCTTATCTCTTTCCTAAAGAAGTTCCCTTTCCATAAACAAACTGAGCTCCTCCCAAGGCAGGAGTTCTCCTTTCCTAGGATTATGATTCCTGGAAGGATTAAACCTGATCCTGGCAGTGTGGTTGGTTAAACTCAGCTCTCAAACTTGACATCATGCCTGGCTCAGCCCCTATTCAGAACCTGTGAAGCCAATTTGAATCTCTGGTCTGGACTTTTATCCCCTCCCACCATGGGCAGAAGCTCTCTGACTTTCTCTTTTCTTATTTTCATCTGATAAAGCCTCTCTAAAACTTACCCTCAAGTCTGTGGAATTCTATTTTTTTTTTAATTATTTACATTATTCTGATTTTACATTCATAGTATTGGATCCATTGTCCTCCTCCCTGTCCTCCCTCTTCCAAAGGGACCCTCATCAATGGGGAATGTGGGTCATGAATTGTGGGGGTAGTCAAGAGTTCTGGTGGGTAGGCTCCAGTCTCTGTGCATAATGCCCCAACTTGTGACTCTAACAATCTTTCCGCCCCCTCTTCCGCGAGTTTCCCTGAGCCACATTGGGATCATTTTAGTTCTGCTTCAGTGATGAGGTTTTGGGAGCCTCTGTGTCTCTGGATATCTGGCTTAGTTGGAGTTGGATATTCTCTCTGTTTATCTCCTTCAGCCTTTTTCTGGTGTCCTGATCATCATGAACGCTGTATTCTTGCCCTTCTCCTGCGTTGTTCTATGGTTTCAGATGGGGCCCTGGTGAGGTGGGATTAGCTGATCCTCCCTTCAGGTTCGTTGTCCATCTGAAAAAAGATAAGCAAATTCTCCAACCTAGAGAGAAGTTAGTACTAGATAGAAGGGATGACCATAGATGTTTTGGAGGGAATTTTATATGCATAGGCCCTCTTCTAGCCCACATTTGGTGGTATCTTGATCTTGGAGACTGAGCTCATTTTTTGTACCTGGTTTTGACTTATTTCCCAGTTCTAGCAATGAGTTCCATTCCACTGAGTGGATCTATTAGCCAAATGAGGAGCAGTTGGTTACCCACCATGGCTGTGTGCCACTACTGCACTTGTTTGAGCATTACATCAGGTTGTTACCTACTGGGTATCTTAGACTGCAAGTTGTTTGGACCAATGTCAGACATTTCCCCCAGTTGCTCATGTAGCACCCTCTAGTACTAGACTAGCTAACTGTTCGGGGACTGACCCTCTTCCAGATTCTGGCCAGGTCTCTCTGTGTTTGATCTCACACATGAAATAATAAAACAATAATCAAGGAACATACCAAAATTATTGGTGTAATGGGATAACCCCAAAATTATCCATGTGTTGGCATATATTGGTATGGAACTCCAAAATTCCCATATGAATAGGACTATGTTTAAAAGAACTGTAACAAAACAGGAAGCATCTCCACTTGACACAGAGATGTCAGGTCATACACAGAAAAAAGATAATAAGGTGGCTATTTTAAAAGGCTTATACATCCCCAAATAATTTTGCTCTGGGGTGGTAACATTTAACTCACCACAATTGCTACAGTTCATCACTGAGCTTCAAAAACCACAGATGTGTTTTCCAGCAACCTCAGCTTAAATTCCCTTCTTGACAAATAACAGGTTGTACTTTGTGCACATGGCAAGCTGTTAGCCCATGCAGCTGAGAAGCTTTCTCTTTGAGTCTGTTATAGTTGATATTCTTCAGGAGAGTGATACTTATCAAAGCCATTGGGAAAGAAATTTCTGGACACATGTGTTAATTTGCCCATGACCTTCATTGTAAGGACAAGAAATATTGTACAAACATCAGACTAACTTTATTGATGAGTTTTCTTTAATGTGCCAAGGCATTTACAGGTGACATAATTTATATTGTTAATTTATTAATATTATATGTAATCGTTTTTATTTATTCATTAAATCAAAGTCAAAGTATATTTTAGGAGTAAATAAAATTATAAAATGAACAAAAATGTAAAACCCATAACTGATACCAAATTACTGTTCTGATTTTTTATTAGAGATGGACATATTTAGTATATAAATAACACATGTTGGTACCATACTTTCCTTCCTCCATGCCCCTTTTCTGAAGAGGCCTTCCTCATTGGGGATGCAGGTCAACCCCATGGGGATTGTGTGTCATGCATTATCAGGGGGAGAGTCAATGTCTCTGGGCAAAATGTCCCAACTTGTGGTTCTAACAATCTTTCCACCCCCTCTTCCTCAAAATTCCCTGAAGCATGCTGGGAGCATGTTAAGTCTACTTCAGTGATGGGCACTTGGAGCCCCTGGATCTCTGTTTTGGCAGGTATTGAGTGTCCTATATGTCTATCTCCTTCATCCTTGTGCTGATATCAGATTCACTAAGAAAGCGGCACTCTTGCTCATTTCCCTAATTCCTCTGTGGTTTCAGCAGGGGCCAGGTGGAGTGTACTACTTCATTTATCTCCTTAGGTCCAGCTCCCCTCTGAAGAAGAGAAACAGATTCTCCAACAGAGAATGAAGTCAGCACTGCTTAAATGGGATAACCAGTATTAATTTAGAGAGGATTTAGTGGGTGTAGATGTTTTTATAGCCCAAGGTTAGTGGGAGCTTGACAATGGAAAGCAGAATCATTATCTGGATATGATTCTGACTTGTTTCCCAGTTCCAGATATGGTTTCTTTTCCACTGAGCATATCCATTAGCCAATCCAAGAGCAGTTGGTTACCCACCAGGGCTGTGTGCCACTATTGCACTTGTGTGAACATCATGTCAGGTTGTTTGCTTTGGAGTAGCTTAGACTTTGAGTTGCTTGGACCGATGTTGGTCACTTTCCACTGGTAGCTCATGTAGGGTTTTCCAGCACTAGATGGGCTAATTGTCTGTGGACTGGCTCTCCTCCAGATTCTAACCAGGTTTCTCAATATTCCATGCCAACAGCATATGGTGTCTTCAGTAGTAGGATCTTACCATTAACCTCTGCTGGGCAATCCAGTGCTCTGTCAGAAGGCTGTTGTGGGAGATCTAGTAGGTGTCTCTGATCAACAGCTCATTGTGGATGTAAATAACCACTTGGTACCAGGACTTATAGGTCAGCACCAAGGGAAAAGAACAAAGAAAAAGACAGAGAAGAAAGAGAAATAGGAGAAATTTAAGGTTAGTTTTCATCTCATCCTCTCCAGGCTCTTCAATTCATGTGTTCCCACTAAGGTCCCCTTGAGGGTTCCATCTTTCAATCTGACTTCCAGGAAATAGGATTCTATGTCACCAGTTCAATTTGGGTTCAGTTTTGGTACTCCCCCACCCTTCCCTTTCCCCCAAACCCTGTCCTCCCTACTGTCCAAGCCCTGAGGTGCTATTGAAGTATGTCAGGCTGATCCATGTTAGGAACTGCAGATGAGTGAGACCATGTGAAGGTTGTCTTTCTGTGATTGTGCGAGTTCACTTAGAATGATCCGTTTCAATTTTGACCATTTTTCTTTAAATTTCAATGTGTCATTTTTTTCTTACTGCTGAGTAGAATCCCATTGTATAGATATACCACATCTTGGTTATCCATTCATCCACTGATGGGCACCTGGGCTGATTACAGTTTTTAGCTATTATGAATTGAACAGGAATAAACATCATTGAGAAAATATCTCTGAACTGACTGAGATGTGGAGCTTTTAGGGTAAATGTCCAGTAAGGGAATTGCAGGGTCTGTTGGTAACTTTACATTCATCCTTTCAGAAGTGTCCATATTGATTTCCATAATGGTTTTACCAGCTTATATTCACACCCACAGTGAATGAGTGTTCCTATTTCTCCACATCCTCACCAACATTTGTTTTCATTTGATTATTTTTAATGTTTGCTATTCTTACTGTGGTAAGGTGGAATCTCATAGTTGTTTTTAGTTTGTATTTCCCTAATGGTTAGGGAGGTTGAACATTTTCTTAAGTGTGTGATAACTATTTGTAATTTTTCCTCTGCAAACTCTCTGTTCATTTTTCTGCCCCACTTGCACAGTGGGTCGTTTGAATTTTTATTGTTTAGTTTTTTGAGTTCTTTTTAGATTCTAGATATTAGGCTTCTATCAGTGGTATAGCTGACAAAAAAATTTCTCCCATCCGGTGAGTAATCTATTGGTTCTGCTTATGGTATGTTTGTCTGTGCAAAAGCTTTTTAGCATCATGAGATCCCATTGGTTGAGTGCTTGTTTAATTTCCTGGGCTACTAGCGTTTTGTTCAGGGAGTCTTTTTCCAGTCCTATATTGTGGAGAATGTATTCTATATTTTCTTCCAGTACTTGAAGAGTTTTAGGTCTTATATTGAGGTCTTTAATCCATCTGGACTTGATTTTTGTGCATGATGAAAAGAGAGGGTTTAATTTCATTTTTCTATATATGGTCATCCAATTTGTCCACCACCATTTGTTAAAGATGCTGTCTATTCTCCAGTCTACATTATTTGCACCTTTGTCAAAGATCAAACAGCTAAGTTCTGGGTCTTCAATTATGTTCCATTAGTCTATGTTTCTGTTTTTATTCCAGTTCCATGCTTTTTTGGTCACTATGGCTTTGTAATATAGCTTTAGATTGGCTATGGTGATACTGCCAGAGGGTTATATTATTATTATTATTATTATTATTATTATTATTATTATTATCATTATTATTATTTTCTCCTGAAGATATGTTTGGGTATCCAAGGCCTTCTGCCATTCCATATATTTTTTTAAAATACATACCTTTGAATAATAACTCTGTTTTTATTATTTTATTTATTTTTGGAGAGAGACACACAGAGAGACAGAGAGGGAGAGGGAGACAGATAGAGATGGGCGCACCAGCAGTCTCTCAGTTGCTGTGAATGGAATCCAGATGTGTGCACCCCCTTGTGGTCAAGTGCAGCATTGTGCCCTTGCGTCACTTTGCATCTGGCTAAACGTGGGACCTGGAGATTGGAACCAGGTTCTTAGGATCAGCAGGCAGGCACCTTAACCGCTATGCCATCTCTCTAGGCCCCATATAAATTTTAAGATCATTTTTCAATTTCTGTAAAAAATTATGCTGATATTTTAATTGGTATTGTGTTAAATCTGTATATTGCTTTTGGTAGATTTGCCATTTTCAAAATATTAATTCTACCTATACAGGAGCATGGGAAGATTCTCCATCTTCTCAAGTCTGCCTATATTTATTTCTTGAATGTTTTTATGTTTTAATTATATAGGTCTTTCACATCCTTGGCTAGTTTTATTCCAGTGTATTCAATTTTTTTTTTGTACTATTGAAAATGGAATGGCCTCAATGATTTCTTTCTCTGTATATTTGTCCTTTGCATATATAAAAGATACTGATTCTTGTGCATTGATTTTTGTACCTTCCACTTCTCTGAAGGAATTTATCACTTTTAGAAGTTTTGAGAAGGATATTTTTTGGTCACTTATATATAGGATCATGTCATCTGCACATAGGGCTAACTTGACATCTTCCTTTCCAATTTGAATCCCTTTTATTTTGTTTTCCTATCTTACTGCTTGGGCTAGTATTTCTAGTACTATGTTGAAGAGCAGTTGTAAGAGTGGGCACCCTTGTCATGTTCCCTATCTCAGTGGGAACTCCTTGTCTTTTTCTTCATTAAGTATTATTTGGACTTTGGGAGCTTTATATATAGCCTTTATTGTGTTGAGATATAAACCCTCCATGAAGTGGTGTTGTGTTTTGTCAAAGGCCTTCTCTAAATCAATTGAGATGATCATTTGGCTCTTATGTTTCAGTTTATTTATGTGGTGTAGGATGTTGACCAATTTCTGTATGTTAAACCATCCCTGCATCCTGGGATAAAACCTACTTGATCAAGGTGGATAATACTTTTGATGTGTTGTTGAATTTGTTTTGCAAGGATTTTGTTCTGGATCTCTGTATCTCAGTTCATTAGGGATATAGTTCTATAATTTTCTTTCCTTGTTGCATCTCTGTCTGCTTTTAGTATGAGGGTGATGCTAGCTTCATAAAAGGAGTCAGGGAGAATTCCCTGGTTTCCACTTATACAGAACAGATTATGAAAAATTGGTTTCAGTTCCTCAATGAAAGTTTGGTAGAATTCAGCTGAGAAGCCATTCTGTCCTGGACTTTTCTTTTGGGGGAGGTTTTTGATTAATTTTTCCATCTCCATTGATGTGATAGGTTTGTTTGGGAGATTAATCTGCTCCAAGTTTAGTTTTGGTAGGTGGTATGTGTCTAGGAATAGTCCATTTATTCTAGATTATTTAATTTTGTAGAGTAGATGTTTTGAAAGTATGCCCTGATGATTCTTCTAATTTTATTGATGTCTGTTGTGATCTCTACTTCTTTATGTTTTTCCAGTGCCTTTAGGTGGAAAGTCAGGTTATTAAGTTGGAATCTCTGTCTTTTAATGGAGGCATTTAGGGCTATGAATTTTCCCCTTATTAATGCCTTCATTGTGTCCCATAAGTTTTGGTAGGTTGTGTTTTCATTATTAATCAATTCTATGAATTTTATAATTTCTTTTTTTTTTATTTCTCCAGGAGCTGGTACAGTTCTTGATATGTCTCTTGTTGTTAATTTCTAGCTTTAAAGCATTATGATATGATGTGATGCAGGAAGTTACTTCAATTTTCCTGACTTTATGAAGGCACACTTTATGGCCTAATATATGCCCAATTTTGGAGACAGTTCCATGGACTGATGAGAAGGATATGCATTCTGTAGACTTAGGGTGGAAAGTTATGTAGATATCCATTAGGTCTAGTTGATCCATGATGTTGTTGAGCTCTATTAATTCCCTGTGTATTGATGATCTGTCTATTGATGATAGTGGAGTATTTAAGACTCTGACTATGATGGTGTTGGTTTATTTCTTTTATTATCATTGAGTAGATTTTGTTTCATATACTGTGGTGCATCTGTGTTTGGCACATAAATATTTATGATTGTGATGTGCTCATGTTGGATCAATCCCTTGATGAGTAAGAAGTGGCCTTCTTTGTCCTTTTTGATTACTTTTAGTTTGAAGTGAATTGTATCAGATATTAATATAGCAACACCTGCTTGTTTTTATGTCCATTTGCTTTGAATATCATTTTCCAACTTTTCACCCTGAGGAGGTGTCTATCTTTAGTGGTGAGGTGCATTTCATGAAGACAAGCACATAGAAGGGTCCAGATTTTGGATCCATCCTGATAACCAGTGTCTTTTGATGGGTGAGTTAAGACCATTAATATTTAAGGTTATTACTCTGAGGTTTGAATTAAGCCTGCCATGATGTGGTGTTTTATCAGGTTTGGGGCTTTCTTGTATTTTGTACTATGTTGTGCCTGGTCTAATTTTTGTTATTGTGATCTTCTTCTTGTTGGCTTTTGAGAATGGTTGTTTGACTGCTCTGTGTGGAGTATTCCCTCAAGTATTCTCTGCAGATTAGGCTTTGTGTTCATATAGTCATGGAGTTGACATTTTTCATGGAGGGATACTTTTGCTTGGCAGAGTATGTTGGGTTGGAAGCCATAGTTTTTCAGACTTTGAAGTGTTCTATTCTAGGACCTTCTGGCTTTCAGGGATTCCATTGAGAAATATAATGTGATTTTGATGGGATTGCCTTTGTATGTTGTGAATTGTTTCTCTCTTGTTGCTTTTAAGACTCTCTTGTTGTTTTCATTCTTAAGAGTTTTAACTATGATGTGTCTTGGAGAGTTTCTTCTTTGGTCTTGTCTGTTTGGTGTTCTGTGGGCTTCTTTTGTCTGGATGGGCCTCTCTTTTAAGATATTTGGAAACTTTTCTTCAATAATTTTGTTGAATATGGTCTCTATGCCTCTGGACTTGATATCTTCTCCTTCTGGTATACCCATAAACAGGATATTTGCTCATTAAAGGGTGTCCCACATTTCCCTCATATTCTGTTCACATGATTTTTTAAACTTAGCAAAGTTTTTGGAGTCCTGATAAATTTCTTCTGACCTTGTCTTCCAGGTCAGAGGTTGTGTCTTCCACATGAGTAACTCTGTTGGTAAGTGTTCCTAGGGAAGTTTCTATAATTTATATTTGATTTTTGTTTTCTTTTGTATATTTGTTTATATCTGTAAAAATTATTTAATAGATGCACATTTAATACATTACATAAATGTACCATAGCCAATTCATTCATCACCCTTTTGGCTAAGCATTTAAGTCATTTCCAGGTTACCATAACAAGAAAAACTTTGGAATATACAGTTTTCCAAGCCAGTTCCTAAGATTATCCCACCTTCCTTCCATAAGAAATCCTTGAATGAATTTTTCTCCTAGGCATCTAGAATACTTTTTTTTTTTAGAAAAAAATCTTTTTATTGACAATTTTCATGCATGTACATGATGTATTTTGATCAGAATACTCTTATTACTTCTTTAGCCTCCCCTCCTCTGCCTCTTCCACTGAACTCTTTTTTTTTTCCAACTAGTCCCTCTTAAAATTTCTTTTTATTTTTTTTTTTTTTTTTTTTTTTTTTTTTTTTTTTTTTTGGTTTTGCGAGGTAGGGTCTCACTCTGGTCCAGGCTGACCTGGAATTAACTATGTAGTCTCAGGGTGGCCTCGAACTCTCGGCGAATCTCCTACCTCTGCCTCCCGAGTGCTGGGATTAAAGGCATGCGCCACCACTCCCGGCTTCTTTTTAGTTTTTGAAATGGATTTTATACTCAGTCATTGGAACACTGGGACAAAAAGATATTAATTTTTTGACAACTTCTATACTTACAGACAATTAACCATGATATTTCCCTACCCTCCCCCTATTCCCCTTCAGAACTCCATTCTCCATCATATCCTCTCCGTTAGTCTTTCTTTTAATTTGATGTCATCATATTTTTCTCCTATTATAAGGGTCATATGAAGGTATTGCTAGGCACTGGGAAGTAGTGGATAGAGAGGCCAAGTTCTGTCTGGACAGTTCTTTGTAAGGAATCGTACCCTTCCTTTGGCTCTTACATTCTTTTCACCACCTTGTCCTCAATGGACCATGAGCCTTGAAGGGTGTGATAAAGATGTTTCAGTGCTGGACACTCCTGTGTCCCTTCTTCTCAGCACTATGTTGCCTTTTGGGTTATCCTAGTGGTCATCACCATTTGATAAGAGAACCTTCTCTGACAGTATAATTAATATATGAATATGAACATTTTGTGTAGTGCTTTCAGGGCAGTTTAGTGGGAATTATATATATATAGCCAGACAAGTCTAGCATTTTCTTCAATCAAGTTAAGCTTTCTGTCAAAAGCTAAATGCTCTAGGAGATGATTTTGTTCAATTTAATTGATACAATTGTTGGTATTTGATGGTTTGCTTCCAATTTAGCAATTCCTTTGACTAGGGTCTCATTGGTTGTTTTGTTTTCATTTTGGGAATGAATTTCTGTGGATTTCCTATGATTTTATCGGAGGCTTCTATTGTAGGACTAGGCATTCTTGGTGGAGATCTCTCAGTTTTCTAATTTTCATTGGCTTTTGTGCATTGTTTTCTATCCATTTTAGGAAGACTTTATTTTATTGAGGAGGGAGTAAGTTTTTGACCTTGGACCAGAACATGTTCTGACTCATGTAAAGAGGCACCCAGTGGCCAGTTGGTATTCCAGAGCAAAAGGCCTGATTTCTCACCTCTTACATGGAACAAGCCTCCCAAGCAAGGTACAACTGGACTTACCAGGACTAAGGGGCTGTGAAGAGCAAGGGAGTAGGGATCTTACCTCCTTATTCTCTGTTGCACCCTCCAGCACACAGACTGGCTCAAGGAACTTGGACCAGGGAACTGGAAGGAGCCAGGAAGGAAGGGGTCTGGCCTACTCACTCACACCATGGTCTGAGCAAGGAACCCAGACTAGGGAGATGGGTGGATCCCAGAAACTGTGGTCTGGCCTACTCACTCCAGATCACTGTTCCTGACTGCCTGCCTGCACGCAGACTGGAGCAGGCAACCCAGATCAGGGAGGTAGGAGGAACCTGGAAACAGGCATCTGGCCTACTCATTCCAGACCTCTACTGATGCCTACACACTTTCCAAGCAGGGAACTCAGACAGGGGAGGTGGGAGGAGCATGGAAATGGACTGACTTACTCACACCAGTCCATGGTGCTGCCCACACACTGTCCGTATAGGGAACTTATACTGGGGAGCTGGAGTTTTCTGTTTTTATTTTATTTATTTATTTATTTATTTTTAATCAGCCAGTGGTCCCTCACACTTAGGTCCATATGTCTTTTAGGTAATGCAAACTAGATTTAAACTACTTCAACAGCTGTCAGAAAGGAGTGGGTTTTTATTGAAAGATTCACATTTGCTAAAGTTTTGTAACACATTCATTATCACAGAGAGGGAGGATGCTACTGGAATTCAAACCAGGGATAATCATAAACCCTTATATGTATATGATGGTTCTCTTTCTACTTCTGTAAGGAAGTGTAGATTCCCAGTGTCAACAAGATGGGCTTCCTCCACCCTTTCAAGAAAGTATTTACTCTGGTGTGAATCAAACGGGCCTCTTTCCACCTCTTCAAGGAAACATGGAATCCAGTGGGAATTGGATGGATCTCTTGCCACCTCTGCAAGAAGTAGGGACTCATGTTTTAGAAGTACAGTTTATGCATAAAATATTAGCAACTTGTATTTTTCATACTTTGCAAATACATTAATAGTTTTGTAGCAAATAGAGGGCTAAAAATGGGTTAGACTTAATAGGTCACTGATAAACATATTACATGTGCTTTTTATTCAATTATATCACACAATGTATAAATGGCAATTAGTTCATTATCTGAGTCTCTAATATTTTTAAAACAGGACTGATGTTGTTACCTTTTTGCTGCTGGCACAAAGCACCTGAGCAAAAGCAACTGTGAAGGAAAAGAGTTTATTTATGGTTTACAGTCTTAAGGAGAAGCTCTGTGATGGCAGGGGAAAGGATGGCATGAATAGAGTCTGAGCTATGACAGACACTATAATCTGGTACTCTTTTTTAATACAGCTCTGAAAAAATATCATACAGATTGTCAATAGATAAGACATTTAATCATACTCCTATCAGTAACTGATTCATCTTTATTTAATAAATTTGCATACAACATGAATAAGATGCCTGGATTAATAATTTTGGGAAAAGACCTTGCTGGAATGCAAAGATATTTTACATTTTTGGATGTATTGCTTTGTTTGGAGTGTTTCATGGTTTGACATCAAATGATGATCAAAGCTCAAAAACCACCATATCCACTAGTTACAGTCTGTTATGCTTTAACAAATTTCTAAACTTGAAACATTGATGAAGCACTTGAGGATTATAACATTGATATGCTTCTCATGAATTTGGCAGCCCTTTATTCATGAAAGGACTTTGAACCCAGCAATTTTAAATGTAAAAATTATATATATATTTGAGAGAGAGGGGAGAGAGGACAGAGAGAGAATTGGCACTTTGGTACTCCAGGGCCGGAGACACTGCAGTTGAACTCCAGACACTTGTGCCTCCTTGTGGGCATATACAATCTTGTGCCAGCCTCACCTTTGTGAGTCTGGCTAACTTGGGATCTGGAGAGTAGATTATGCATGCGTAGGCTATTCAGGCAAGCACCTAAATTGCTAAGCCATCTCTCCAACCCTAAAATGTGTAAATATTTTTATTCATTTGCAAGGAGAGAAGAGAGAGAGAGAGAGAGAATGAGTTAGTAACAAGACCTCCTGCTCTACTTTGTGCTTCTGGGATTTTTTGTGGTTAATGGGAATCCAACCTTTAATCACTGATCCAGCTTTAAGCTTGCTCAAATTTGTAAATTATATTTAAATTATTACTTTCCAGGTGCAGGTTGCAATATGTATGTATGTATGTATGTATGTATGTATGTATGTATTTACTTGCAAGCACAGAGAGGGATAGAGACACACAGAGAAAGAATGGTCCTGCCAGGCCTCTTGCCACTGCAAATAACCTCCAGATGCAAACACCACTTTGTTCATCTGGCTTTACATATGGGTACTAGAGAATCTAGTCTGGAATGTCAGGCTTTGCAAGCCAGCACTTTAGTTGCTGAGGTATGTCTCCAGCCCCCAAAATTAACTAGTTTGTTTTCTTTTATTTTGTACACTTGATAGCTGAAAAATAGTCACAAGAAGAGTAATGGTTCATAACTTATAAGATAGAATACTGTTTTGGTGTGGGAGAGTTGTAGGTTTGGTGTTACAATGACTTAATTATGTGAGAATATTGAAAATATACTGAAAGTAATGTATTTGAGTATCCATTTACTTTTATCAACCTTTAAAGGTAGCCTGTATATTTGAGTGACAACCTGAATGAATCCAAATGTAGAAACAGAATGACATTGTGTAAAATAAGATAAATTATCTGAACACAGGCAGATAACATCCTACTCAGCATGGAAAAAGCAAAAGCTTTTCTTCTGAGGTCTTAAAAAGAATATGATGCCTGTACTTGCCACATTGATGAAAAAGTACTAGAAATAATAGTCACAGCAAGTAAGATAAAGGAATAAAAAAACAGTCAATTTAGAAATGAAAATTACCTTTGTTTAAAATTATATAATCTGAGGCATAGAAAATCATAGACTCTATTTAAAAGCTGCCTCAACTTAGAAATTTAGTAGTTTCAAAAATAATCAATGTGAAAAAGTCAGAATACATGCTAGCTGCAAATTAGGTAATATTTTCTTCACATTTTTTTTCCAATAAAATATCTTTTTCCAAAAAAGTATATTGTATAGATCAGTATATTTTTCCAATAAAGTATAAACATAGAATTAAATGTAACTGAAATACTTAAACTCTATCTCATAAATTATAGACTAAAATTGAGGACATTAAAATGGAAAAGTATTCCATTCTCATTCAATGGAAGAATGAGTGTTGTTAAATGTTTACATACCACAAAGTGAATTGCAGTGATATCTTTATAACATTTTGTGCATTAAATATTCATGGCAAAATGATGAAGGAAATGAGAGAATGTGTATGAGAAGGCCTGGATATCCTTTTAACTACTTTAATTAGTATTCATTTGAAAATTCCTTTTCTTTCAATTAATTTTTGGAGGGAATTTTTCACATCCTTGTTTCTGAAGCTATAAATTATTGGGTTCAGCATAGGAAAGACAACAGTGTAAAACAGGGACACTACCTTGTCAGTGTCCGGGGAGTAGCTGGTGGTAGGACGCAAGTACATGAACAGGAGTGTGCCATAGAATAAGGTGACCGCTGTGAGATGGGAGGCGCAGGTGGAGAAGGTTTTGGTTCTGCCACTAGAGGATCTGATACTCAGAACAGTGGCGAGGATGCAGAGGTAAGAGACCAGTACCACCGCAAAGGTGCTCAGCTGGATGGTGCCACATAAAGAAAAGAGCAGAAGCTCATTGATGTGGGTATCCGCACATGACAAAGCAAGGAGCGGTGGAATGTCACAGAAAAAGTGGTTGACAATATTCGATCCACAAAAAGGCAGCCTAAATGTGAGGGATACGTGCACCAGTGAAGTCATGCTCCCACTACAATATGCCAAGGCAACCAGGCTGAGGGAGACTTTCCGAGACACCAGTGTAGGGTAGCGCAGTGGCTTACAGATGGCCGCATAGCGGTCATAGGCCATGGCAGCCAGGATAAGACACTCGGCATCCGCAAAGCAAGCAAAGAAAAACATCTGTATGGCACAAGCACAGAAAGCGATGCTCTTCCTAGAAGCTAAGAAGTTCGCCAGCATTTTGGGAGCAATCGCTGTGGAATAGCTTACGTCTAAGAAGGACAAATTACTGAGAAAGTAATACATGGGGGTTTGAAGGCTGGAGTCAGTGTTGACTAAGATGATTAAACCCATGTTTCCCACCACAGTTAAGGCATATACGATGAGAAATACCAAGAAGAGTGTGACTCTGAATGGCAGGTATTCTGTGAATCCAACAAATATGAACTCTGGTGGCATGGTAGAGTTTCTCCACGGCATCTTAGGTTTCTTGTTTTCCTGTTGGCAATAGATGAACTTTATTTTTTCTTCTAAGGAAGAAAAAAGAAGGTAAATAAAATCACATATATGTCCACGTCTATCTAGTTCAAAAGAGGGAGAGTGAGTGGTGAAAAGAGTGGGTCATGAAATGCCATGTAATATGAAAGCAGAAGAGAGGACTATCTGGTGGAGGACTGGGACCAGTGAGTGAAGGAGGGGTGGATGAGAATTGTGTTGCCAGGCATATGAAAGTGTTTAGTGAAGCCATAACATTGTTTGATAACTTTAAAGAAATAATAAACATTTCATATATTTCATTTTTGTGACATTATTTTTGGTTTTATTTGTTTAAAGAAGACAATTATAAGTGATTGATTTCTGAACGATATCACTTAGAAGGGGTGGTTTCATGAAGCCATAAAATTTTGCTATTTTACCTGGCATTAGGTCACGAATGTGGCTCATGTCTGTAGGTCAAGAAGGATAATAAAAGTTTGCAAAATCTTTAAGGACACATCTCTATCTTTAGGATCCAAAGGTCACATTCAACCATGTAAAGACCAGGGGAAATTTGAAGATGCTCTCAATAACATATGTGCACATCATTCACTGACAAGTATCTTTGGCTATGGAACAAGAAGCTAATGGAGGGCTGGAGAGATGGTTTAGCGGTTAAGGCGCCTGCCTGCCTCCTAAGCCTAAAAACGCTGGTTCCAATCTCCAGCGGTTCCAATCTCCAGGTCCCATGGTTAGCCAGATGCAGTGACTCAAGGGCTCAATGCCACACTTGACCACAAGGGGGCACACGCATCTGGATTTTGTTCGCAGCAGCTGAGAGACTGCTGGCGTGTCCATCTCTATCTGTCTCCCTCTCCCCTCTCCCTCTCTCTCTCTCTCTCTCTCTCTCTCTCTCAAAAAAAAAAAAAAAAAAAGAAGAAGAAGAAGAAGCTAATGGAATGATGTAGTGTAGACTGTAGAGTACCACAGTCCTGCAAGAGTGACTGGATTTAAATACTGACTTTGCTGCTCTCTGTTTGTGTGATCTCAGTGCACTCACTTAACCACTTTTTGAGAAAACAATAGATGATTAGATGACCTTAAAAGACACTATATGTGCATTTTATAAAAAAAACCTATACAAATTAAAAGTAAAATGACTGGGTTTGTTTTATTATTTTATATTTTATTTTTATTTATTTATTTGACAGAAAGAAAGAGGGAGGGAGAGAGATAATGGGCATGCCAGGGCCTCCAGCCACTGCAAACGAATTCCAGACACATGCACCACTTTCTGCATCTGGCTTACATGGGTCCTGGGGAATCAAACCTGGGTCCTTTGGCTTTGCAAGCAAATGCCTTAACTGCTAAGCCATACCTCCAGCACTGTTTTTATTTTTTTAATCATTATTGACCTTGAAATATCCACACAGTTATTATGGTTCTTTTTGTCTTTGATTTCATATATAAATATAGTATAGTTTCTTATAAAGATAGTAATTTCTGTATTGCTGTGTGTGTTTATTCAAATGCAGTGCTTGTAGGCAACAGTCCTTTCTTCATCCCTATAATTATTGTTTTCCAGTCTCACTGTTTGCTTCTGTCTCTTTCTTATCTGGGAAATAAAGCATTATCCTAAGAAACATGAAATACTAGTTTATGTTGAACAGCTGTTGTGTTTGTAATTAAGAACTTGATTGGGGACAAGCCTGGTTGTACAGATTTAAAATCTCAGATCATGAGAAGTTGAGGCAAGAGGATCTCATGTTGAAGACCACTCTTGGCAATTTAATGAGACTCTGTCTCAAAACTGAAAAGCAAGTTGGCAGGGATTTTGTTCTTGTCATGTATATATGCATTAAATTTTCTTCATATATTTAGATGCTAATATATTTTCTAGAAATTAACTTATACTATACGGGTATGTTCCAATGTATGCTGTAGAAATTAAAGAAAACACTCCAATTTTTGTCTTTCCTCCATTCATCCCTGAGATTTCTTTATTAATTTATCAAAATCATATAAATAAATGATTATTCTGAGATATGGATCATATTTCTATTTACAGATAATAAAACTGAAACATAAAGGTATAATTAATTTGTCCAAGATCATATAATTCATATAGTATTATTCTAGTTCTCTTTACTCAAAAAATTGTAATGCCTTTTATCTTGAACTGTTTTATGATAGGTTATACCATCAAAAATATTAGTACTGATAAGCTTGTGAATGACCAAGTGCATATCCTTATTTTTCATCTAGGCTGTCTATCACCATTCACACATTGACCCAGCAAGTGACATATTCACTAACTATCTCTTAAGATCATGAATAGTCTATGAGATAAAGTCATATCCTGCTAAGAGTCCCTGGCTAACTACAAAGCTATTTAGACAATCTCTGTATTTGATTAATGAATAAATGAATCAACATCACAGATGAACTTCATGTTCCTTACAGGATTCAGCTCAAGCTGTCTTGCCTGAGATCAGAATCATATCCCAATTTGAGTTGTCTTGTGTCTGTTCCCAAGGAAATCACATTGGCATATCTATATCTAAAAATAAATCAATGAATGGTTTTTTTTACTGATATATTTGAAAGTGATATATACATTATCAAACTTTTTGAACTAATCACACTCAAATCTTCTCTCCCTTGTAACTGCCATGGTTCTGTGGTGAGTAAGCACAGAGAGGAAGATGATGAAGAAGTGCATGGTGGATGCAAGTGTGACGGGCTCTGGATGTGGTAGAGCATTTGACCTGTATTCATGAAGCCCTGAATTCAATTCCCAGTTTAAAAAATTTTGGGAGTGAAGGCAACGAGTCTGCACAGTTGCTACGTGTCAAAAGTAAAAATAAATGTTTTTTGTAGACAGTACAAATATTTATTGAGAAAACAAAGAGAAACCCCAAAGTATCAATGCAACCATACTTAGCCTTTTGGCTGGTATCTAAAATTAGAACTCAGAAAAAAATATAGCATATAAAAGAAAAGTTATACTATATATAGATCTGCAATAAACAGCCTAAAAATTACATTTTGAAAGCACTTAGATTTAGAGCTGAGAAACAACATATTTAATTTCATATGTGTCACTTAAACTAAGACACTTAATTATATGTCAAATTTCTGGTTTGCTTAACTAACAAAATTTTTTAAAAAATATATCACACAATTAAAATCAAGGTTACCATTTTATTATGTACAATTTTACAAAGATTATTATATTTAGATTCATAGAAATATCACTCCTCATTATATGATTTAATAATAACCATATATGAATGTCTTTGTGATCATTAATTTGTTCATCATCTGAAATTAAAATGCTAAATTCTCCTCATTAACATTTATAAAAAAAAAAACACAAAACAACTGACCAAAATATGGGTGAATATGTGGTATATGCTAACATTATTTGAGGTTCAGCTTGCAAACACAACTTCCTTATATACTAACATGGGGCAGTAATTTGTTTCCTGCCATAGGAGATGTAAATTCAGATGCATACCACATTAGCCATGTCCTGCTTTCTCAGCCCCCACACAGGCAAAGTTTACAGAATTTCCCATGGAGCTACTGATGATGCATTCTTCTAAAGTAAATGTATCATCTTTGTAACATGGAGAGCAGATATTTTGTTGGTACTTCAGGAACTAAATCACTTACCTTACCACCATATACAACTTTAAATTGTAGAATCTATTTAGTAGTACAGAGGACAGTGTGTCACTCCAGGTTTTAGAGGTAGGCCTTAAACAGAATGAGTATTTATCCTTCAGCCCAGGACAAGTGGGACATTATCCCTGGGTAGTCTCGAACCCCAGTAGACAATTGTATAGACAATTACTTTTACAGTTTCATGGCTTACCTGAGTTCTTTTAAATGAACAAAGATGAATACATCTCAGTTAGGAAGACAATATAATTCACTACTTTTTTCTCCATCACAAAAATATATTTTTGCAAGATTTTTTATTGACAACTTCTATACTTAGACAATAAACCATGATATTTACCTCCCCTCCCCCCATTTCCCTTCAGAACTCCACTCTCCATCATATCCCCTCCCTCTCTCCATTAGTCTCTCTTTTAATTTGATGTCATCATCTTTTTCTCCTATTATGAGGGTCTTGTGAAGGTATTTCTAGGCACTGCGAAGTCATGGATATCAAGGCCAATTTCTGTCTGGACAGTTGCATTGTAAGGAGTTGTACCCTTCCTTTGGCTCTTACATTCGTTCCACCCCCTCTTCTGCAATAGACCCTGAGCCTTGGAGGGTGTGATAGAGTTGTTTCAGTGCTAGACACTCCTCCGTCCCTTCTCAGCACTATGTTGCCTTCTGGGTCATTTTATTAAACAATAACAAAATAAATTCTACCAACCAACAGAAAGACTGATTTTCTCCTGGACTTTCTTTTTTCAATTTCTTTCAGTACCTGGTATGAATGGAGATACATCAAAGGACATAGAATATGTACTCACACAATGAAAGTATAAATTTAATACAATTCAATACTATTGGTAAGATTTCCTAGGACCCTACTCTTTAATTGCTCATCAATCAACTGAGTGACTAGAAGAAAATATATGATGAACATTAAGGTTAATGATGAGAGTTGATGACCAAGACAACCAAAATATAAATGTGAACTTACTATTTCATAGCAGGGTAATTAGCTTATCTATTTTGTCTAATTTTTATACAATTTCAAATTAAGAATAATGATTGCCCACCTCATCATATCCTTGAGAAGAGTAGGATAATGGATATAAGCACTCACTCAGAATCTTGTTTGGTGGATATTTGTTTGACAATGGGTAGTTTTAACCATTACTTTACAAAAGCATGACTATATTTTAGCAACCTTAAAGACTAGGGAAAGAGTATATAGAAAATTATACTCTCTGCAAGCAATTTACCACTTTCTTATATTGTGTTGAAAAATTGAGATAAGTTTACTTGCTGCAAAAAAGCCTCTTATTTAATGATGAAAGATTAGTATACTTAGAGAAAATTCAGCAATCTTAAGTTAGAGATGTGACATATGTGAAGAATTAAGAGTCAGAAAAAAGACAGCTGAAAATCTGTTCAAGAAGGAGCCTAAAATACATTTCTTTCCTTTCTTTCCAACTTTTTTTTCATTTAATAAACCCACAAGTTTTGCAAAATATAAAATAACTTCCAATTTTCATTTATAATTTAATTTTAAAAGTTACAATTTCTATGTGGAATATGCATGTTTTTTAAAATAATATTGATTATGCTTTTATGATACTATTTTTGCTTTACACAACGAAATTAATAAGGACAGCAATAAAGTAGCTTAACTCATTTATGGAAGAAAATAGAGTAGATGAAAAGATATTGGATAACTTTTCAACATGATAGTAAACAGGGAAATCTAATAGAAATACTGACAAGCACCAAAGTAAACTATGGATAAGTATCTCTTCAGTGGCAAGCCTTTCCTATACACCCCGCACAATAATCTTGGATGGGATTATTGAGGAAGTAAATTTTTACAGTCTAAAACCCAACAAAGCCTTAGTTTCCAGGGAGCTAAGAGGGAACATAGCCATTTATTTTGCTGTAGGTGTGATTGCTGAAAGACACAGTGGCATGCTGTGCTCTGTTTCCAAATGAATCAAAGCACCACTGTGCACCGTGGAGAAAACTGACCTCTCCTATACAGAAATGCCTGTAAAGATACAGCATTGAATATGTGAACATGCCCAGCATGGGCTAATGCTTAAGTACCCTCTACTATGGGACAGATGTCACATAAGACTGCCCCAACTTTCTTTGACAGCCTGGCTCTCTATAAATCCAGGTAGTGGATTCCTTGATGTTTATCTGTTTCAAACCTGTCTCAGGTCACTGGCTGTGCTCATGGATGTTCTGTCTTAAAGAATCAGATATAGTGGCAACCAATACAAAGTGAACCTGCTTCTCACAAGAAAAATGCAAAAGACGTACATGTTTTAAGGAGAATCAGCCATCAGTGAGGAGCAGTCCTAAGTGAGATCCCAGTTTGCAGCGCATTGCCACAACAGTGTTGTCTGATGCTATGTGAAGGATTGCAAATCAGAGACCCATACTAAAATCTTTGTGTCCATGATAACTTTAGTGAGTCTGTTTCACAGATACAAGTAACTGTTATTAGTTCATCCCCAGCTACTCCATCCCAAAGTTCAAACTGATGCAGTGGAGCTCCAAACCCCAGTCCTGAAGAGGTCTAGAGTATGCAGTTTGAAGAGTGACAGTTAAGTTAACCCTTTATTGTGAAGTACCAGTGCACAATAACTGAAGGGCAGTGATTCCAAAAGGATCTTAACTAGACTCTACTTTCGCTGGGTGATACTGAATATGCTTTCAAAGTGAATTGACCAAGCCTGCTCGGTCAGTGAACGAGGTTCTTGAGAGGGAAAGTGAGGATGAAAAGAATGACCATTACTTTAGGGAAGGCTGAAGACTGAAGGTTGAGGGCTAAAGGCTAAAAGCAGAAGGCTGAAGGCTGAAAAAAGCTGAAAAAGCTCTTTATTATTGAACACACAAGTTTATATAGGAAAAAACCACAAACTTGCAACAGATCATCACCAGACATAAAGACATCAACCAACTTCTCTCTAGAACCCATGCACTCAGTTATTTTTCCTCCAAGTACCAAGAATAGCTAGCTTTCAGACAGCTACATCCTGTTCAAAGATATGTGTCTCAATCACTGTTTATGCTCTTCTCAGCTCAACACCTGCAAAAACCATAATCAAGGTCCCATGATTCAGATGCTTCATAGTAAAAGTACATGCACTTTCCATTTTGCTCTCGACAGTGAATATCTTCCCTATTAATTTAATCAGTTGATTAATTCTAGTTACAGACACTAGGACCATCATAAGTAGTCATGTTACAGTACAATCCTAACAACTTTTGGCAAGATGATTTTTGTCTTAGACTTTTAAATATTTCCTTGTCCTACACAAAAAGGACAATTTTCAGAATAATTTTGAAGAAATTACTATTATTGTGTTTGTGGGGGAGGAGTAGTGCATGCCATGATGTGTGGAGATCTTAGAACAATCTTGGGGTCTTTTGTCATTTCCTTCCACCTTGTTTGAGACAGGATCTTCCTTGTTTATGCCATTGTGTGAACACCAGTCTAGCTACCTCCCCTGAATTCCAAGATTCTTTATGCTCCACTGCTCATTGCAGTAGGTGCTGTTGGGATCAAAGATGAGGACAGCCCTTTGTGTTTGTACTTATGTGGGTGCTGTGGAATTGAACTCTAGCTGACAGGCTTAGTAGAAAGTGCCTTTAAGTTTGTTCAGCCATCTCACCAGCCCAATAAATTATTTTATTTTTATTGATAATAGAAACATGAAATGCTCAGTGTTTTTACATCTGTGCATCTCAGACAGTAGGGAACAAAAACTTTTGTCTTTCACTGACAAATACAAGTATCCATAAAATAAAGACAGCAAATGATGGCAAAAACCTGGAAATATCTCTCTGTGTCTAGTGACCTGTGTGTGAAAGGGAGGACATACTAAGATATCCCTTATGGAAACATATTGCTATGGCTTACTTATGGGATGTCCCCCATGAGCTCATGTCGCTGGATGTTTGATCCCTAGCTGGTGGCAGTACTTGGAGAGTTTATGGAACTAGCCAAAGAAAGTAAATCTTCAGGACCTGTCTTTGCAGTTTATATGTAGACCCTTATCTCTTTCTTTTCCCACTGATCTTGTCTCCTTCCTTCCCAAACCAGGATGTTCTGCCTCCCCTGTGCCCAGGAACCCAGAAACAAAGACCATGTCTTGATTCTTGTGAAGTTGTGAGCTCAAATAATCCCAGCCTTTATTTTATTTCTTATGCATCTGGGCAACAATTATAAAATTAATCATGGACACACATCTATCTAAGCCTTTTTTTTTTTCAACCACATAAAGATACAACATATTGTTAAATTACTTTCAATTTTGGAGGATACATTCATGTAACATAGAATGAGGTCACTTCTGACCTTCTCAGTATATCCTCTTAAAGGTTCAGAAGACTGTGCTGGATCCATGCAGGAACCAACTTTGCACCTTGCAGGGGGAGCAGTTCTGTTGCTTGGTGTTTTCCATCCATCAGTACCCATATAGAGAAGGAAACATTTTACATCTTAGCAAAAGATTTTGAAAATTTGGAACAAACTGGTTTTTGCTTGTGCAAATTTCTGTCTCTCATTTTGAAAATGAGCACTTTTTGCTATGTAGTCTGTTTCATAACCATAGGATATCAAGTTATTCAGTTCCCATGTTTTATTATGAAAATGCAATTATAAGATTTTATTTGGCAATGAAATCAAGCATTACATGAAGAATATCTTTAATGGATTGTGCATATATGTAACTGAGCCTGAATTAATCCTAATGGTGAAAATAGTTATCAGATATTTATTCTTAGGTAATGTGAATCCTCCTTAACACAAAAAGAGGTTTTAAACATAGGGGGATGTCTAGGACTAGGAAACAATAGAGTTAAGAGAAAATAGAACCTTGGTATAAGAAAGTATTCATTCTGAGTTTTATACTGTTTTAGTTACATGCTTACTGGACAAAGGTAAAATTTGAGTGTATTACTAAGGAGGAATTTGAAGAGGTTGGCTATTCCATGGCTGTCACTCTCTTATATCAGGTATATTTTCTCACATTCGTAGAGGATTCATAGTGGCATGATCCACCAAATGGATTCTCCTTCGAACAACTGTTGTTCACACCACAGCCAGAACAATAACAGCTTTTCTGAGTTCTATTAGTCTTCTTAGAATCACTGAAATTGATGGTGATTTTGTGGTTCTTTGATACAAATACTTAACTATAAGAATAGCAAGAATTTTACTTTTAAAAAATCAGATTCAAAGTTCTTGAATTTTATATTGTATGAAATATAATACTTATAATTTATTCTAAAATTATGGAACCAATATGGGAACTCAGAAGCAAAATAAATCAGTACATGTTATCTAACCATCCAATTTACGTGAAAAACAAAGAAATTTGAATATTGCTCGAATCAGAATCTCCCATGATTACCCACACTAATCTGCTTTATTGAGTAAAATCAACCTTAACTTTTATTGTTAGATGGATTTAAATGTTAAAAATAAATTAATCCTCTTAGAAAACTAATATTTCAGTAAATCATAATTTGAACATTATAAATATCAGGAAGATTGTCCTATATATAACTTGTAGTTTTCTTTACAGACATGTTTCTAACCTTCTAAGCTTATACATGGTCCTTGCATTCACACTCATAACTCATAATTACTAGTATTCTTTCCCTCAGTGCATTATAATTATTGTATTCATTTTATTATAAATTAAATTTCTATCACTGTTTCTTCCCATGTCCCTCAGTGAACATAGATAAGTCTTTGACCAGGCATACACTAGATGTGGTGCTGACTGGCTATAGTGTATGTATATTTCACTTTTAAAGTGTAACAAACCCTTTCCTCAATTTATTGTTCATGTGATCATCACACAGTAGTACATCACAGTTTAGGTTCTATATACTCATTAACACTTTTTATGCTAGGAAATTAAAAGTGCTTTCTAATGTCATGGAGGAGAGAGGTTTTCATTTTTATATAAATATGAAATATTTTTACATGTTGTATCAGATATGTCTTTATTTTTTTCATATAGATTGTATACTTTCCCCATTCCTTTGTTATCATTGTATTAGCCATTAAACTTATATCCTATGAAACTGAAATATTTTGCTTATCTGGATGGATAAAAAGTAATTTAATGGTATTCACATTAAATAAGAAAACATAGAATGTTGTACAATGTCAACAATTACATGCAAGAAAGTTTCACAATACGTAAGGGTATATATAGCTAGAAGTGATACCTTTTCAAAAATATTTTAAAATTATAAAGAATTACTGCCGGGGACGGCATGCTCCAAAAAGCCTGAGTTGAGACCCTGTGCATCTCTTGACATGGATCCAACCCCATGGTCTCCTCTGGCTCATTTAGCTTGGCAAGGACATCTACTTCTTTCAGCCGTACAGCTCATGTTTGTTGCCATGATCTTTCTTGTTTCTCTCCTTATCTTGGCTTGTTCTTTCTCTTCTGTGAATGATCAACAGGCCAGCCATGACCCCCCAGGAGTTAGACGTACTGCCAGCTTCTGATGAGGCGATTTTGTGGAATATATTATGCAGGCAATAGGAGATGTGTTCTCAGATCAAACAAAAAATGGAATGGAAAACAATGGGTTTATTACAACAACAATAAATGGTGGGAGCCCCCTCAGGCTACTCATGAGGGGCATAGATTTGATCCTAAAAGCTTGCTTCCTCCAGGTGGTCACTATCAGTGTGACCCTAAGAGTGGGAGAGTGAGACTTAGGATCTGGGACAGGAGAGACTACAGAGGACAATGGGCTGATGAGTTAGGTTTTATTATTTAGCTGTTAGAGATTTGAGACCCTATGACTGTTTATCAAAAGATGAGAAAATGCAACCTCAAAACGATTTAATTCAGGCATATGCTCAGCAAATACAACTTGGATGTAATGATTATGTTATGAAGTATTGCTTGCAGAAAGGAAAAGAAAGACTTACTGAGTTAACTATAATTGAATAATAGGCACCTGTTGTAACCAATCTTTCTCTCACCTTTGCTAACTTGAGGCTGAACATAGAATCCACATTTAACAAAGAATGAAAAAGAAACCACAAGGAGCTAGTGCCCCATTGTTCAAAAAAGAATTGGTCAAGGTGTTTTTCAAAGGTGTTTTTCACAGTTAATGGTTAACAGTGCTTGCTCATAAAGATTGTAAAGGATGGGGTTAACTTTCCTGGAAACATTATGTATTTGTAATTTCAAAGAAGATATTTTTCACAGCTAATGGTTAATAGTGCTTGCTCATAAAGATTGTAAAGGATGGGGTTAACTTTCCTGGAAATATTATGTACTTGTAATTTCAAAGATTATGCATACATGTCAAATTTGGACACAGTTTTGTATTTGCCTTTTTCCTTCTGAATCCTATTTCCTTGTATGAGAAAAATAAAAGACTGAGGTTTTGTGGCAAGAGGAGAGAGAGAGAGAGAGAGGGAAGTCAAATGGCTCGCTGCTGAAGCCTGACCTGTCAGCTTGTACCAACATGTCCTAAGTCTCGTTATGGCCACTTCCGTTCATCCCATCTTTGTGGTCTCACCCCTTGTTGATGCTAGGGCTGGACCCCAGCAAATTAAACTCCTGAAAAAAAATGTAACAGAGAAAATTTCAATGAGTTTCAGTACATTTCTGGTCTCTCCTGTGTCATCAGTCAATATCAGTATCTTCATTGGAAAGCTTTCTTGCCTGTGATGGCATTTATGTATATTTACCTAATACTTCAGCAAGGGTTTCAGTCTTTGTAATTCTGGGTTATTTTGCAAAATCTTTACATTTTTTTTAGTAATTGTAATTGATCATCTTTCAAATTTTTACTTTGACTTATGAAGCATTTTTAACTTTTAAGTAAATATAGAAGTAATCGTTGCCTGACATGCATTAGGCTTAAGGTTTATCCCCCATACCATGGAAAACAAAATACAGACTTCCATGAGTAAGTCTCAAAAACATTCTATCAATTTCACTTTATATTATTTTTTTCTTCAATTTCTCTTTTTCTTTCTTTTTTTTTTTTTCTTTTTTTTTTTTTTTTTTTTTTTTTTTTTTTTTTAGGTAGGGTCCTACTCTAGTCCTACAATTCACTATGTAGTCTCAGGGTGGCCTTGAACTATATTAATATCTTTTAATGATAGTTTATACTTTGGCACATGAATTTTTTGAGTGCCTGCTATTAAATGTATTTGCCAACACTCTTGTTTCTTATAAATGATGCCCTTTTAAAATATTAATTTTAAATTAAATTAAAATTAAATTAAAAGCAGTTAAAG
The DNA here is from genome assembly GCA_036365145.1 of Orientallactaga sibirica. NCBI lineage: Eukaryota > Metazoa > Chordata > Mammalia > Rodentia > Dipodidae > Orientallactaga > Orientallactaga sibirica. The sequence goes on from JAEOAD010000420.1 coordinate 127,555, forward strand.
GCACATGTTTGGAAAGCTTGCTACCCTTGGATTTGATTCCCAGTACTGGTGTAAAGCTGGATGCACAAAGTGTTGGACACATGTGTCTGGAGTTCATTTGCAGGAGCATGAGGCCCTGGCATGCCAATCTACTTCAATCCATCCTTCCTTCCTTCCTTCCTTCCTTCCTTCCTTCCTTCCTTCCTTCCTTCCTTCCTTCCTTCCTTCCTCCTTCCCTCCCTCCCTCCCTCCCTTCCTCCCTTCCTCCCTTGTTTCCTTTCTTTCTCTCCCACTCTCAAACATATAAATATGTAAAACAATTTTTCTGAAAGAAAAATAATTTTCCATAACAGTGAGAAGTGCAACTAATTTTCACATACTGAACACATATTTATAATCCAGTATTATTAATTGCCCAAACTGGTCATTTTAACCTTCTGTATGATTATATTGCTTTTATGTATTTTAAAATTGTTTTGTTTTTTCTTTTATTAGCCACATTCACCATTCTTATCATATTTTCTAAAATTAGTGATATTGAGCAACAGTGTCTTTCAGAGGGTCTTGAAGTGAGTGCCACTAAGTAGTTGTTTGTCAATCTTGATAAAAATATGCAAATTAAGGGATATGGATGGGCATGAAGCCCTGGGCTTGATCCACAGTACTGCATATACCAGAAATGGTGGCACATGCTTGTAATCCCAGCCCTAGGAGGTGGAGAAAGGAGTATCAAAAGTTCAATATTATCCTTAGTTACATAGAGAATCTGGGGACAGCCTGAGGTATGTAACTTATCTTTAAAAAAAAAAAGATAAAATAAAAATGTAAACTAATGTTAAGTCCTAACTGGAATTGTGATGGAGCTCCTTATAATTAGTTTAGCTTTCTCTGAACTCTTACTAACATAAAGGTAGATATAACAAAACCCCTTTGACTTAATACAGTCTCAGGAAGAAAATGCAAGCAAATGAATGATAAACTTTGATCATTAAATTTCACAAGAAGCAGGAAGATGGCTGCCCACTAATTTTGAAAATATTGTCATTTCACCTTTTTTTATTATCTCTACATTTCCAGTTTTCATGCTGACATCCTTTGAGACAGATAGCCAAAGTGAATACCCAATGGGTCTTATTAATAATAATTTTAGTACAGTTGAACTCAAAGGTAAAGAAGCAATTATTACTGAAAATGCAAGCATCCTAATCAGTGATGACCCTGATGGGACATAAATAATGAAAATATTCCATAATGACATTCCATTTCTTCCAAAACTTTTTGCACTTTAGGGTAATGAATCCCTTTGAAAAAGTATAATTATTCCCTTTGCCTCAGGGAAAATGCAGGGAGCAGCATCGGAGCACTTCTTAACTCTGATATTTCTTATGGACTCTCAAGAGAAATATGAACTCATTATAGATAGTTAATGAATCAAAGTACAACTTCATTCTTTTATGCAAAAAAATTTGCTCATGGGCATTTCACCAGCAGAAAGCATTAAAATGGTCTATTTTTCTTCAAAAATTATGCATATTCATTTTCTTTGTTAACACAAAGAAACTTAGCTGAGTATTTAGGTTAATCCTCATATAAATGAAATTTAGAACAATAGTTTCAATCTAAACAGCAATTAAGCAAACAAAAATACAGTTATTAATGAAACAGACTTAAAATTTTAAGTGTTTTTTATTCATTTATTCATTTGGATTTCACTACTATTTATTGAATGTACATTATTTAATATAAAATTTCAATTAAATTGATAAATAATCATAAAGGTATGTGTTTTAACTAGCTTTCTAGAAAAGTAGAAAAATACAGTTAACAGGAAAATATGAATTGTAATAGGTTTACATGCACTGTGATTATAAGTAAATTTTATTAGAATCAGTATTGTAAGTGCATCTTTGATGTTAAGGTTTTCTGTTAAAAAACAATAATCAGAGAATACAACAATCAAATACAGTTAAATCAAGATATGTGGAAAAACTACATGAAAAGCCCATCAAAGTAGAAAAGGGATTGATTGAAAGATGCAGGGATTCAGTGGAAGGAGTACAAGGGTGAGGGGGCATGAGAAGGTAATGGGAAGAGATTTTAATCAAAATATATTATGAGCTTATACAAGTACCACCTTAACATATAATTCAATAGCTGACAGAGCTAGTGAATTTATTTTAAAAGTTATCACTTTTTCATATATTCATTCTGTCTTTTTGTAGTAATAGGTGAATAATTTAGGTGAATAATTTCATGAAAATATATATCATGAAATTTAACGTGTACTTGATGTGTACTTACTCCAGGTCACAGTCTCATTTATTGCCTAGACATCATCCATAAAATGTAATATATGCATTACTTTATAAGGCATTCAAAACAATAAGGTAAAAATATGTATATAGGATGAAGCAAGGTTGCTGGTTCATGGAAAACTCTTTAGAGATTTCATGTACTTGATAAACACAGACATTATATTTATAATAAACCAGGCCACTGCAATCCCTATAGAGGAAGTCTTTATTAATATAGGTATCTATACCTCTAATGTCACCTTCAAAATATATATTTCTGTTTGTTACTCTTTGGAAAATAATTACAATTATAAATAATACTTTAATAGAAACTGATTCCATTCTAAGAAATATTGAAAACTGATGGAGAATAGTGTGGGTGAGATCAAAATATGTTGATTCCTGTGCATGTAAGAAATGACTATTGGATAAATGTCATGAAAACTCATCTGACTATAGTTGTCATAAGTATCGAATAATCCTGGGAATGTAAAATAATATTGGGTATTAAGCCCAAATCCTGTAGAGATTATTTAAAAAGTCACACAGAAGAGATGACTGAGTGGTGAAGGTGCTTGCCTGCAAAACCAAAACACCCAGGTTTAATTCCCTAGTACCCATGTAAAGCCAGAATCGCAAAGTTGAACATGTGTCTGGAGTTCCTTTCCAGTAGTTGGAGTCCCTTATGTACCTATCTTTCTTTTTTTTTATTAATTTATTTTTTATTTATATTATTCTAATTTTACATTCATAATGGTAACTCCATTATCCTCCTCCCTGTCCTCCCTCTTCCAAAGGGACCCTCATCAATGGGGAATGTGGGTCATTCATTGTGGGGGAAGTCAAGAGTTATGGGGGACAGCCAATCACACCTCAACAAGGCCCCAGCTGAAACCATAGAGTAATGCAGGGGAAGGGCAAGAGTACAGCATTCTTGGTGATCATGGCGGCAGAAAAAGGCTGAAGGAGATAAACACAGAGAACATCCAACTCCTACTAAGCCAGATATCCACATACACAGAGGCTCCCAAAACCTCATAACTGAAATAAAATAAAATGATCCCAATGTGGCTCAGGGAAATTCACGGAAGAGGGGGCAGAAAGAATGTTAGAGTGACAAGTTGGGGCATTATGCATAGAGACTTGGCCTATCCTCCATCTCGCTTTCTAAAGAAAAAAAGAATCATTTTATGGGTTATACCATTTGTTTTGGAAATGCATGCATGCATGTATGTATATATGTATTACAGTACCTTCAGCTTTATTGACAATACACTTATGGTATGTTAAAAATAATTAAAGTGTGTAATGCATTCAAATGTCCCTTAAAAAAGAAGTCGACCATTAATACATTAATACATGTTAAGTGGGGTTAATATAGATTACTTCTAGAGAAAACCTAATTGGGAGAGCAAATTTTTTGGATATATTCTTTCTTCTGTGATAGTATTTAAAACAAATTATCAAGAATAATTTTTTAAAAAATAATAAAGTTATGACAAATAGAACTGAGCTGGATGTTTTGTATCTGCTGGCTAATATTCAGAGTGCCAGAAGGAACTTTACAGGCCGTTTTGGGGATAAAAGGTGTCAATTGTCTTACCTAGCTGTCAAAAATGAAAAAGTAAATAAGTAACACCTTCACTATATTAAGTGAGTATGTGATAACATAGAATCTGTGTCTTCTGTATTTGTATATGTATTATATCATGGTATTTGATGCATAACAGTGAATGTATTCCTCTGAAACTTTATGAAAGCAATATGCTCATTTAAACTTGAAATTTAAATTCACCAGTATTGGCATTAGAATTATGTTGTATGAATCTTATTGTTTGATACTAGTATAATGCCCTGATGATTAATCTTGATTGTCAAATTGACAGGTTCTAGGCTCTATGCATATCTATAAAAGAGTTTGTAGATTAGGTTAAGTGAAATTAGAAGATCCATCATAACTATGGGCAGTTTCCATCCCAATGGATGAGGAAAAGGAGAGAAATGGCTAAGTACCAGCATTCACCATTCTCTGATTCTGGAATGGAATGAAAATGACTAGCTGTTTCATGCTCCTGATCCCTGCCATGATGAACTCCAAACTGTAAGCTGAAATTAACCTTTCTTAAATTTCATCTTGTCAGGTATTTTTCACAGCAATTAGAAAGATAACTAATACAGAAGCAATATCTAAAGATTGGACCATTGCTGAGATAAACCTTACCATGTACTTCATAGGCCTTTGGAACTGGTATGTAGGTAGTGTGTGGAGGAGTTTCAAACCTTGGGCTGGAAAAAACATAAAAATGCTCTCAATAGAGTTTAATGCATCATTCTGGTGGGTATTTGGAAGACCAGAATAAAGTTCCACAGGAGGATAAAGATTCCAGAGGAGGATAAGTATTCTACAGGAACTATGTTCCAGAGGATAAGGATTCCAGAGGTGGATAAAGATTCTATAGGAGGAGTTCCCTGCAGAGACAGAGTGTAGGCAGGCTTGCCAGTCTGGAGTGAGTAGGCGGGACTTCTGTTTCTGGGCTCCTCCCACCTTCCTTGTCTGGGTTCCCTCTGCAAGTCAACTCTATGATTATATGAACATGAAGCCAAACATACAGACAATACTGGAGGGACTACTCCACAAAGAAGATCAAACAACCAATATTAAGAACCAACATGAGGGCTGGAGAGATGGCTTAGAGGTTAAGCGCTTGCCTGTGAAGCCTAAGGACCCCGGTTCAAGGCTCGATTCTCCAGGACCCACATAAGCCAGATGGACAAGGGGGCACACACATCTGGAGTTCCTTTGCAGTGGCTAGAGGCCCTGGCGTGCCTATTCTTTCTCTGTACCTGCCTATTTCTGATCTTTCTCTCTCTCTCAAATAAATAAATAAAATATTTTTTAAAAAAGAACCAACATGAATAAGATCACAATAACCAAACGAGACAAGGCTCAAAATAGTACAAAACACAAGAAAGCACCAAACAACATAAAACACCTCATCATGGCAGAGATTAATTCAAACCTCACAGTAGTAACCTTAAATATGAGTGGTCTTAACTCACCCATCAAAAACACAAGCAAACAGGGTAGATCCGCTGTCTTCAGGAAACTCACTTCACCAGTAAAGATCAACACCTCCTCAGGGTGAATGGTTGGAAAATGATATCACAAGCAAATGGAAATTTAAAAAGCAGGTGTTGTTATATTAATATCTGTTAAAATAGAGTTCAAAGCAAAAGTAATCAAAAAAGGACAAAGAAGGCCACTTCCTACTCATCAAGGGAATGACCCAACATGAGTACATCACAATCATCAATCTAAATGTGCCATAAACAGGTGCACCACAGTTTATAAAACAAAATATACTAGACAATAAAAGAGAAATAAACATGAACACTATCATAGTTGGAGATTTCAATACTGCATTATCATCAATAGACAGATCATCCAAGCAGAAAATCACCAGGGAAATAATAGAGCTCAACAACATCATAGATCAACTAGACCTAAAAGATATCTATAGATTTTCCCACCCTTTCTAAAGAATATGCATTCTTCTCAGCAGCCCATGGAACCTTTTTCCAAAATTGACCATATATTAGGCAATAAATCATGCCTTCATAAAGTCAGGAAAATTGAAGTAATTTCCTGTATCATGTCAGATCACAAGGCTTTAAAGCGAGAAATTAACAACAAGACACTAATCAAGAATTCCACCAGTTCCTGAGGACAAAACCACACACTTTTAAACAATGAATGGGTTGTGGAAGAAATTGAAAAAGAAATTGTAAAATTCCTTGAATAAATGATAATGAAAAGAAGACCTACCAAAACTTATGGGACACAATGAAGGCAGTCATAAGGGGAAAATTCATAGCTCTAAATTTCATCATTACAAAGACAGAGAGATTCGAAATCAATAACTTGACTGTACACCTAAAGGCATTGGAAAAACAAGAATCTAACCAAAAAAGCTCCAGACAGAAAGAAATAATTAAGAACAGAAAACAACTTAAAAAAAAATCAATGAAATGAAGAACTGGTTCTTTGAAAATATAAGAAAGATTGACAAACTCTTGGCCAATTTGATCAAGCCAAAAAAAGAGAAGTCTCTAACAAAATCAGAAATGAAAAAGGAAATATCAGAATGGACATCAATGGAATTGGAAGAATCATCAGGGCATGCTTCTAAAACCTCTACTCCACAAAGTTAAATAATCTAAAAGAAATGGATTAATTCCTAGACATATACCACCTACCAAAATTAAACTCAGAGCAGATTAATCTCCCAAACAAACCTATCTCATCCATGGAGATTGAAAATGTAATCAAAACCCTCACCAAAAAGAAGAGTCCAGGAGCAGATGGCTTTTCAGGTGAATTCTACCAAATCTTCATTGAAGAACTGAAACCAATTTTTCTCAAGCTATTCTGCACAGTCAGAGACCAGGGAATCCTCTTCAACTCCTTTTATGAAGCTAGCATCACCCTCATACCAAAACCACGCAGAGATGCAACAAGGAAGGAACACCATAGGCCTATATTCCTAATTAACTTAGATGCAAAGGTCCTGAACAAAACCCTTGCAAAGAGAATAAGAATTATCCACCTTGATCAAGTAGGGTTCATCCCAGGGATGCAGGGATGGTTTAACATATGGAAATCAGTCAATATAATGCACCACATAAATAATCTGAACCATCAGAACCACAGGATCATCTCAATTGATGTAGAGAAGGCCTTTGACAAAATGCAACACCACTTCACGATCAGAACACTGGAAAGAATAGGCATGGAGGGTTTATATCTCAACACAATAAAGGCTATATATTAAGTTCCTAAAGCCCAAATAGTACTTAATCGGGAGAAACTCAAGGAGTTTCCACTGAGGTCAGGAACAATACAGGGTGCTCTTCAACATAATTCTAGAAGTACTAGCCTGAGCAATAATACAGGAGAAAGAAATAAAAAGGATACAAATTGGAAAGGAAGAAGCCAAGTTAGCCCAATTTGCAAATAACATGATCATATATATAAGTGACCCAAAAGTCTCCATCTCAAAACTTCTAAAGGTGATAAATTCCTTCAGAAAAGTGGCAGGATACAAAATAAATGCTTCCCAAATCAGTAACTTTTCTATATGTAAAGGACAAATATACAGAGAAAGAAAACAGTGAGGTTATCCCATTTTCAATATCAACAAAAAAATTAAATACCTTGGAATAAGTCTAAGCAAGGATATGAAAGACCTCTAAAATGAAATCATATAAACATTGAAGAAAGAAATAGAGGAGGAATTGAGATGGATAGTTCTCCCATCCTCCTGGATAGGCAGAATTAATATTGTGAAAATGATAATAAGAAATATACAGATATACAGATTTAATGCAATGCTAATATAAATGCCAGCATCATTCTTCACAGAAAATGAAAAAATGATCTCAAAATTCATATGGAGCTGGGCATGGTGGCACACGCCTTTAATCCCAGTACTTGGATGCAGAGGTGGGAGGACTGCTGTGAGCTCAAGGCCACCCTGAGAATACACAGTGAATTCCAGGTCAGCCTGGCCTACAGTGAGACCCTACCTTGAAAAACAAAAACAAAAACAAAAACAAAACAAACAAACAAAAACAGCTCTGGTGTAATCACCATACTCTAAAGCTATATTACAAAGCCAACAAAACAGACAAAAAACAACAACAGCAGCAACAACAAAACAACATGGTACTGGAATAAAAATAAACATAGAGCAAAGGAACAGAATTGAAGAGCCAGATCTTAGGTCAGCTAGCTACAGCTGCTTGATCTTTGACAAAGGGCCAATAATGAAGAGTGGAGAAAATACAGCATCTTCAAAAAATGTTTGTTGGACAAATTGGATGACCATATGTATAAAAATGAAATTAGATCCACTCATTTTGCCATACACAAGAATCAAGTCAAAATGGATTAAATACCTCAACATAAGACCTGATACTCTTCAACTAGTGGAAGAAAAAACAGGAGGCATTCTTCAAGATATAGGACTGGAAAAAGAATTCCTAAACAAAACCCCAGTTGCCCAGGACAGTAACCAAGCACTCAACTAATGTAATCTCTTGAAGCTAAAAATCTTTTGCACAGACAAGCATACCATAAGCAGAGTCAATAGATTACCAGTGAATGTGAGAAAATCTTTGCCGTTCATACCATGAAAGATGCTTAATATCTAGAATCTACAAAGAACTCAAAAAACTTAGCAAGGGTACTTCTGGTCAAGATGGTGTCTGCCTAACCACATCTCACCTCCTGGGGAAGGAAAGGCAAGACATTTAGGGTTAAGTGGGGTTTTTAAGGGTTTGCAGATTCTAGTAGACCTCCAGTGGAAGGGCACAGAGGAGCAAAGTAGGGAATCCATTGATTCCCAAGTTCTCAGGTAGCCAGCAGTCTCTCAGCTGCTGTGAAGGAAATCCAGATCTGTGCCCCCCTTGTGGGTAAGTGTGGCATTGTGCCCTTGCATCATTTTGCATCTGGCTAAACGTGGGACCTGGAGATGGGAACCTGGTTCTTAGGCTTAGCAGGCAGGCACCTTAAAAGCTAAGCCATCTCTTCAGCCCGAGAGATGCTTTCTTGATGAACCTAGTACCAACACAAAGGTGAAGGAGATAGAGTTGAGAACACTCAACTCCCATAAAACCAGATATCCAGAGATACAGAGGCTCTCAGGACCTAATCAATGAAGTAGACCTAAAACAAACCCAACATAGCTTGGGGATATTTGTGGAAGAGGGGGCAAAAATATTGTTAGAGCCACAAGTTGGGACATTATGCACAGAGATATTGCCTCTTCCCCATAATTGATGGCTACCCCCACAATGCATGGCCCACATTCCCCAAGAGGGAGGGTCCCTTTGGAGGGGGGGCAGGGAGGAGGCTAATGATGGTAGTAGCATAACTGTATATTCACTACCTGCATAACTAATAATAATAATAATAATAATAATAATAATAATAAATATAATAAAATTAAACAATACAAAATCAAACATCCACTTCTAAAAGAGAGCCAGAGAATTTAATAAGGAGTTCTCAGTAGAAGAATTAAAAATGGCTAACATACACTTAAGAAAATGTTCAACATCCCTAACCATTAGGAAAACGCAAATTAAAACAATTCTGAGATTCCACCTTATCCCAGTAAGAATAGCACTTAGCTTTTCCCACCACTTCTGTTATCTCCCTTGCTGATCTCATTGTCTTCAATACCATGGTTTGTATTTTTATAAATGTGTATCTGTTCTGAGTCAAGAATCCAACCAGGCTACTGAATGAATCAGGCAACGAACATAGCTTAAGACCAGTTAAGCATCTCTAAATATTGTCAACCCATATTGATCATCTGTCCTGTTCAGGCCAAAGATACATCAAGGCAAAGGAAACCTAGTCACACTGCTCTAAATGGGTGGACTACATGGTTGTAAGGTTAACTGTAAGGCGAGTTACAATAAAGAATTTAGCAGAAAAGCATCTCACAACAATAACCCAAGAAAAGTTATTTGTAAGGTTCATAAGAAATATTCCCGCAGTTCTTTCCCATAGTTAATTTCCATATTTTATTCTTATAGTTCATTTCCACAGTTTTTTTTCTGTTCCTATAGTTCATCCCTAGAGTTCACCCCCAACTCATGCATGTTAAGTCAGACACAGAGGTGGGCAACAAATGGCTATCGAAAGGGCTAAAAGTATCCTATGGGTAACCAGGTCTAATAAGGTGACAGTGAACTCCTGTTTTGTGCTCTCTGTTCTGCTAAGCATGGCTGACTTGTGGTCTTAGCATACCAGACTGAGGAGGAAGCATACTTCCCCCTAGGCAATGGCCTGTTTAGATAAGAATGGAACACAGCAGGGAATCACAGCACTTGTGACCTAGAGTCTTGTTTAGCCATAGTCACATAGTTCATGTCTGGCTTAGATGTTTTTCTAGGGTACAGAAGGATACTTGTGTGAGAAACAGTGTGTTATTAAAAAATTATAGAGATGTTTTGAAATTCTTCAGATGGTGTTTTGAGAACTTCTTATGCTCAAGCAAGTTGAACTTAAATGAAATGTATTCACACTGTGAACATTATAAAAAGCAGCACTAGCGTAAAACAAAACATGCATTTGCTCATATTGCCCTGTGTCCCCCTTGTCCTGATTTCATTCACCTGCCTGGGGTCTCCACTCCTCTTTAGAGTGACCACAGTATCCCAAAGAAATTTATCTCATCCTGTAGCATTCTAACTCAGTAGGATATCTATCAGCCCATTCTGCCTTGTTTGAGGAGGATGCAGTGTTTTCTGGGAACTTTAGTTAATAATATTGTGAAACTTAATAACCAATGTTATTTCAAGGTGAGTCCTTTAGAAGGTGGTCAGTTTTGAGAATGGAGCTCTTATGAATAGAATGGTTCACCTTTGAGATTGGTTCAGGGTAGCTGCCATGTGAGGACACAGCAAGAAGTTCCCATCTTTAAAGCAGCATGCATGATATAACCAGAGAGGGAATCTCTAGGTTCTTTGATTTTTAACTTTCCAGTCTTCAAAATTTGCAATCATTAAATTTCTGTTATTTATGTAACCCAACCAAAGTTATTATGTTTTAGCATTCTGAATAGAATGATTCACTCTATCGTCCTTTCTCTTTTCCATATTGCCACTTACATGTAAAGTCACATCCACACAAATTCAGAAAATAAAAATTTAATCAGCATTTGTTTATGGAAATGGTAACTTTTGGGAAGGTAATAAAATATAATGTTCAATAACTGAATCTGAAATATAATTTAAACACATCCATGAATTGTCTGTTCACAAAATACTTCTATTAGGTAAATTGAAATAAAATTTAATATTGAAGCTAAATATTGAAGTCTGGTTCCCGGGTGGCATGTGTGGGGAAGATGGCAGTGTAAATAGAGGAGACCTAAGGTCCATCAGTAGGACAAAAAGATAGCTGACTGTAGCTGACTGCTCACCACAAGACTTGTTACCTCGACCATATCTTCCAGGGCCCAGGAGAAATTGCAGAGTAACCTGAGACATGAACAAGGCTCTTACTACTAGTAGGACAACCAGCTCCAGGGTTGTAGTCACCAACACAGTGATCAATCAAAACCTTTTCAGGCAGAAATACAGAAGTTACAGAGAACTCAACACTAAATCAGACAGCCCATTAGGCATGCCATGGCTCTGGGAACATTGCAGAAGAGGGGCCTGAAAGATTGTAAGAGCACAGAGTGGGTGGAAATACCCTGAAGCATGGTCCACCCCCCCACACACACACTCTACCTCATTGGGACAGACTGAGGCCTTCATGACCCTATAGTGTATGCCATAACCCCACTGAGGAAAGCCACAGGTAGGGTTATATTATATATAAAATAAAATTTAAAAATAAAAATAGGAGTTAGAAGTTCTCTGTGTTTATCTCCTATTAAGCCAGATATCCAGAGACACAGAGGCTTCCAAAACCTCATCACTGAAGTAGAACTAAAATGACCCCAATGTGGCTCAGAGAAATTTGTGGAAGAGGGGGCAGAAAGAATGTTAGAGTCACAAGTTGGGGCATTATGCACAGAGACTTGGCCAATCCCCCATAGCTCTTGACTACCCCCACAATGCGTGAACCACATTCCCCATTGATGAGGGTCCCTTTGGAAGAGGGAGGACAGGGAGGAGGATAATGGAGTCACCACTATGAATGTAAAACTAGAATAATATATGTAAAAATAAATAAAATTTTAAAAAATAAAAATAAAATAAATTTAAGTACTAATAATCTTGCTGTAGACAGGTAATTGACTTAACAACACTCTGGAAATTCTGAAGGTGCCAGAGCTTGCTAGTGACAAAGCCAAAGTATAGATTTTTGCTTTTTATTATAAGGGAATGGACCTTCTTTATAAATTTTGAGACAGGGCCTCTCTAGATTCCTCAACTGATCTTGGATTTGTGATCTCCCAGCTTCATTCTCCAAGGAGGTTGAAATTCTAGGCCTGTACCATCAGGTGTGGTACAATAGTAGTTTGAGAAGGGAAATTTCCCATTTGTCCTCACTCTTGCATGCAGAGTAAATAATTTTGTCATTTTATTCTTTTTTCAGAAACTGACAACATTGTTTCTTTAATAAACTAATCAATCACTAATTTTCTAATCCTATTTTTCTCAATGGTTTTATATTAATTTATTTATGAAAACTGAATGTGGGGAATTTGAAATTCATGTCATCAGATTATTTTAGCTTCTGTATGTAGATACATGTGCCTCATGTTTGCACACATACAGATCAGTGGAAGATGTCAGATAACTTCCTCTAACACTCTTCGATATTATTTCTTTGAGTCAGTTACTTTCAGTGAACCTGAAGTGTTTTATTTTTATTATTATTTTTATTTCCGTGGCTAGACCAGCTGACTTGCAATCCTCAGTGATCTTCATGCCTTTGTCCCTTTCAGTGCTGAGGTGGCAGGTATATGTGTGTGTGGCCATGTCCAGCCCTTTTACATGAGTGCTTAGGGTCAGGCTGGCTTTTCTGTTTGCACAGTAAGGACTTTTACCCACTGAGCCATCTCTTCAGCCCAGATTTTGATATATCTGTCAATACCTTAGGTGAGGCTGGGCAGAGACTACATATGAATCTCCTAAAAATTGGGAGGGGAAAAAAGTAAACAACTTTGAAAGAATAAAACAGTTGAGATAGAAAAGTCACATAGGCTAAAATAAATACTGAGATGGTATTACAATCTAGAATTCTGAATTTAATAAACATAAATTGTTTGAAATCAATCTGTAAAATAATTTAAAATTTTAATTATTAAAAACTGACCTACAGGCTGGAGAGATGGCTTAGCGGTTAAGGTGCCTGCCTGCTAAGCCTAAGCACGGGTTCCAATCTCCAGGTCCCACGTTTAGCCAGATGCAGTGATGTAAGGGAGCAATGCTGCACTTGACCACAAGGGGGCGCACACGTCTGGATTTCTTTCACAGCAGCTAAGAGACTGCTGGTGCGCCCATCTCTGTCTGTGTGCATGGGGATCTGAGTTTGATGCAAAAGACCATGTAAAAAATGCCAGGTGTGATGGCACTTTTAATCTCAGTGCCAAAGAGAAGATGGAAACAGATAGGTCCTGTGGATTTGATGGACAGTCAGAGTAACTTAAAAGAAAGAGAGCCGGAGAGATGGCTTAGAAGTGAAGGTGCTTGCCTGAAAAGCATTACAACCCAGGTTTGATTCACCACCAGTACCCCCATAAAGCCAGATGTACAAGGTGGTACATGCATCTGGATTTCCTTTGCAGTAGCTATAGGCCCTGGTGCACCCATTCTTTTCCTACCCCCCCCCATCTACCTCTTTCTGTGTCAACTCTCTCTCAAATAAATAAAATGTTTTTAAAAATAAAAGAAAGAAGAAAGGAAGAAATAAGAAAGAAGACATATGGGAAAAGTACAATAACATAGATAAGGCTGTTGCTACTTATCATAATACCTTCTTTTGGCATATCTCCTGCCTAGCCTGGAAGCCTGAGGCTCTGCCTGAGAGGTTGTGACTCAGGAACATGTCTGTGGTGGCTTGCTTGGTTTGTTCCTCTTTGGCATCACAGATTTGCCTGTGAGCACACACTATTGCAACCTGAATCCTCCTGACAACATATGAAAAACTTTCATTTTTGGTGCTCATGTTCTTAAATTCTATTAAAGATATTTCAGTATAGAATTTAAGAACAAAGGGTAAGAGAGCAAAAAAAAAAAAAAAAAAAAAAAAAACATAGATGTGGGCTTCTCTAACAGAGAGTCTTGAAAACTATGGCATACATATTCAAGTGGGATGTATGGACTTCTCAAAGGAGAGTTGCCTCATGTTCTCAAAATTTTTATGGAGTTTATTGATTTCTTCAAAAGAATTTGCCAACATTTACTAGGGATTTTCTTCTTGTCTCTTTCCTTTTTATTTTAAAATATTTATTTATTTCTGACTCTTTCCTATTGTCAGAGTACAGACTATCAGGTTCACTTATAATGATGATAATCCCTTTAATAATTATAAATAATTTTTTTAGGATTCTTATCTGAAACTTTAAGCTCACTCACATTCCTTTCCTCACCACATGTAACACATTCCTTGTCTACACACTTGCTCTCTCACTGTACACTTTGATAACAACAGTGAGCAACCATCATGGCAGTAGTTCTTTATCTTTGAATTCAGCCTCAATCATGTTCATAGAACACTGTCAAAATGAAGGTAGATTCTTTGATGGAAGGACCTCTGGCCAGTACCCACAGAGCTCTTGTTTTTCTGTGAAACCTCATGTGCTGGGCTTCTGTTGTCTGCATTTTCTCTGAAAGTTGTGTTTTCCACACAGCTCCCAGAATGAATGGCCCATTAGGTTCTACTTACATCATTGTAGGGATTCTCTGATCTAAAGGTCCGCATTCTTCCATTTCCCTGCAAACCAGTTTCAAAGGTCAAAACAACACATGTTCAGGTTCACAACATCAAGGTTTTCACTCTTTCTTGCTGTGAACAACTAACTGCATGGCAAGAAACAACCTACAGAAGGGTTTATTTTGAATCACAGGTTGAGGTTATACAGGTTAGGAGTTGGTTAAAGAACGGGAGGTGACCTTGAGTCTGCAGTCAGGAAGCAGAACGCAGAAAGGAAGTGGGGCTGTGTTATAAGACCTCAGAGCCCACATCCAGTGATCCACTTCCTCCAGTGATCCACTTCTCCTGGTGAAGCTTTATCTCATCCACTTCCATACAAAGAGCACCACCATATGGGGACCAAGGATCACCTACATTATCTAATGAGGTTCCTTTCACATTTAAACTACAATACCCTGAATTGAGATTACTGCTTAAAAAGTTGAAGTTTATGCTTTAAATGTCAAAAGTTTGCAACTTAGGTTTTATATAAAAATATCTCAAAATAAAATATGAAAACATTCAATTTAAAGTAACATCAAAATAATATATCATAGATATATTTTAAAATACAAATCTTATAAAAGGAAAAATATGAAACATTAACAAAAAAGCTATTAATAGTCATAAATATAAAGATATCCTGCATTGTTTTTGAATTATTAAATGTAATATTGTTAATATATCATTGAACAAACTAGCTACTTCCTAGAGAATTCTTTGTACATCTCTAACTTGTGTTGTGGCCCAATTCATATCATAGATCAGTGTTGTTTGATGAAGGTGTTTCTTTACAAGAATCACCATAAGCTTTAGAAGCAAGAGACCAGCACAAAGACATGGAAACATTTATTTTATTCATTTTATAAGTGCTATGTATCTATGAGGAGCTCATATGAATAATGAGGAATATCTCCTCTGCGATTAAATTTGTGATCAATGTGATCAAATTCTCAGCCTCATTCCTATTGGCCCAAATATTTACCTAGTATTTCTCAAAGATAGTCTATACTTCAAAAAGCTTTAAATAAATCATTTAAAATTTTTTTTAGCCATTGGAATTATTTTTTTTTTTTAGAGATGGCTTAGCAGTTAAGGTGCTTTTCTGCAAAGCCTAAAGACTCATGTTTGACTCTCCAGATCCCATGTAAGCCAGACACACAAAAGGTAAGGTAAGCTGAGGGTCACATATGCCCAGTAGGTGGCAAAAGCGTCTGGAGTTCAATTGCAATGGCTGAGACCCTAGCTCACCAATTCTTTCTCTGTCTCACACTTTCTCTTGCTCTCTCTAAAAATATGTTAAAATTGTTTTTCTTGGTCAACATTCTCATGAGTACAAGAGAAAATAAGACATGCTTTCTTTTTTAAATTAATTTTAATTGTTCTTTGAAATTTCATATATATAAATATATATTTATCTCAATTTTACCATACATACAATTTGCAAATATAGACAATGTGCCCTAAGTTGGCATACAGGAATGATGGGGCATTTTTATGGAATTGACACAACAGCTGAGTCCAAAGAATACCAGGAATTTTGTAGGTGATGTGAACAGTCTACAGGTACAAATATTTTTGTGTTTTCTGAACAGTATAGCCCAGAGATTCATATAGTTATGCATTTATTAAATTATAAAATAAATAAGTTAAGAAAAACAATTTCATAGCTTGCATAACAACAACAAAAAAATTACAGTACTTTCTTTCTCCTAAGTAGTATTTCATGATTTTGTTTACTTAACATCTTCTAAATAAATAGGAGATTCATTGATGTTCTCTGCTAAACTCATTTTTGAAAAATTTGTACATTTAAGCACCTGTAAGTAAAAATGATTTCTTTCCATAACATGATGTAACTCTTGTTTTTGGCTTGGGGTGTAGGGTCTTGCTCTAGCCCAGGCTGACCTGGAATTAGTCTCAAGCTGGTCGCAAACTCATAGTTATCCTCCTACCTCAGCCTCTGGAGTTCTGGGATTAAAGGCATGTGTCACCATGCCTGGCGTGATGTAACTCTTTAATGCATAAAATATCTACATTAATTTGTGAACAATTGATGTCCAAATTGCATTTTTTGAAGGTGAAAAATGGTATTTTTAAGTGATGATTATCAGCAAAAGGAATGGGTTTTGGAAAGATGTATGAAAAGGGTGCCAAGTTGCAGAAACACAGGAGGAATAAATTCAAGGGATCTATCAAACAACAGTAACTATAATTAACACTAAGGGAATATATTGTATTAAAACTTTATATATTTTATGTAATTCGACTATAAAATATTACAAGTATGTAAGGTAAGGTAATATATATGTTGTTTAGATCAACTTAACTATTGAATAATGCATATATTAAACATCACATTGTATATAATAAATATGGACAATGTTACTTGTCAAAAGTATTTTAAAAGATTGAGTCATTTAAATTTAATGTCAGACACACACAGACACACACAGACACACACACACACATATATGTGTTTTTATAAGGTGTTCCTATATTTTATATACATAATATATAAAACGTCATAGGAACATATTATATATATATATATATATATATATATATATATAAAATGTCATAGGAACATATTATAAATCTTTTCCCAGTATGGGAGTTGCTGTGGTCTCCAAGGATAGAGAGGATAGGGAGACAGACTAAAAGAAATGTCCAAGAGCTAGTGCCCTCAGAACATATTCCACAGAGACAGAAACTACAATAAGCCAATAATACAAGCTATCAAGTGATTAACATAGTTTACAGCCTATAAACACAGAGAGAAGATGCCTACAGAATAAATAAGGGTTGATTTCCAACCTAAACTGCACCATATCTCACTTTAAACTAAAGATGTGCCACAAGGGGAAAAAAAAATGCCTGGATTTATTACTTGAATAATACAAATTTTTTAAAAGTCCAGTACATAAGGCCATTTTATATGAAAAGAGAAACCTGTAGCTGTTCATTCACAGCATATAAAAGGTAGGCAGTATGTATTTCTCTGTGCTTATTTCACTTTAGTGCACTTGTAATCTTATAAATCAAAAGGAAATAATTTTTCATTAAATACAACTATTATACAAATCTTCTGAATGCAGTGTCCACAATCTATACATATAAAATAACTTGCCTTTTACTTTATTTTTCATTTATTTTTATATTTTTAATTTGCCTATAATTTTTATAATGGTAATTGAGGCTTACAATGGGCATGAGATTTTTTTGTGTTTTAGGATGGTTTGTTATTGCTTGATGTTTGTTGACATTATAAAGAATATAGCTGGCTGTGATGGCACACACCTTTAATCCCACCACTTGGAAGGTAGAGGTAGGAGGGTAGCTGTGAGTTCGAGGCCAACCTGAGACTGAAACTTTATAGTGAATTCCATATCAGCTTGAGCTAGAGCAAGACCCTACCTTAAAAAAAAAAAATGAGAGCAAGAAGAGAGAATATAGAACTCAGTGTATTCAGTTTTTGTGATGAATATGCTCTCTGGGTTTGTGATTTGAATGTGTATACATCTGGAGTCTTCACATTAAGGAACATACTTGACCTCTCTGCTCCTTGATCTCCTCCTGTAAAATGTGAATATAATAACAAGACTGGCTTCAACCAGAATGCATTGAGATAATGCAACAAACTCACCAATATGGTGTTAGTGACTAACAATTTCCAAAGCTAACCAATAAAAGTATAAAAAGGTACAATTAATTTTTGCTCTCAATTTTTCCTCTATATCTATGACTACTCTTTGTTAAAGCACTGACAAATAAATACGGATGTAAATAAATAATGAAGAATGATGGTTCCTCAATGGAGGAAAACTCAGCAAAGATATAGGAGGAACTAAACTTCTTCAGTGATTCTGCCCAAGAATCACTAATTGTTGGTTGAAAGACCAGATCAAGTTCAGAAAAGAAAATGATGAAAGAAGCTCACTTCTAAGAACACATTCAGAGTTTAGTATGAGTTGATTTTGTACTAAAATTACAATTATAGGTGCAGTAAGTCTGATTATGAAATCCTTGTGTAACACAACTATACTTTCTTATTTCACATCAAGCAGTCCACAGGTTATGCTTGTCATTGCTGATCACAATCACCTGAGTTACATATTATTAGTATTGCTGCAAAGAAAGAAAGTTAATCTATGATCGTTTCAACTAATATACCAAAACTCCATTTTAATTTAGTCAATGTCAAGTTTTTTTTTCAGTGAGTACTTGAAACTAGTTACATAGTTATATTGAGCTTGATTGGTGCTGTCAGTGGAAATGTTGCCTGTGTTTATGTATGGCTAGATATGGGAATGTGAAACTAAATGAAAATATGAGGACTTTTCTTCTGGAAAATATTTTATTATTCTCTCTTAAAATATAACTAAAACATGATTCTATCATATTCCAAGTTCTGACAAAGTCTCACATTAGCTGTTACATTTTTCTTTAAATATTTTATTTTTATTTACTTATATATTTGATAGAGAAAGAGGGGAGAGAGAGAGAGAGAGAGAGAGAGAGAGAGAGAGAGAGAGAATAGGCATGCCAGAGCCTCCAGCCATTGCAAATGAACTCCAGACATATGTGCCCTCTTGACTGAGAGGGGAATTTGGGATGTCTTGGTGAAGATAAGAGAGTTGCTTTTTTAGACAGTAAGATAAATAAATATTTAGAGTACAAAAATATTTGATGTGATGAATGTAATAAATTACAAATTATAGAAAAACATGTATTTTCTCCTTATGCATAAACTCTTATCATAATTAAAACAATGAGAGGAAAGAGTGGAAGCTGAGGAAGATAATGAATTTGAGCTGGTTTGTTGGGTTTAAGCATTACCATCAAATTCTCTTGCTCATTTTGGTTTTACTTTTGGATTTTAACTCTATAAATTCTTTACAACTAAAAAAGCCTTCTCTCTCTCTCTCTGTGTGTGTGTGTATGTGTGTGTGTTCAAACTGATGTCTTTTGGTGCTCCAAATGAATGCTTGTCTAGTTTTATGTGGGGAGCTAGGGAATTAAATGCAGGCTGACAGACTTTGCAAGCAAGCCCCTTTAACTGCTAAGCCATCTTCCCAGCCCCAAGTCTTCATACATTCTAATGATGGCTTCAAGGCCTAAAATTCAGAACATAGTAGTTCTTGAGATTAGTGGGACCCATGATGAGGTTTCAGATGCATTACAAAGAAACCTTATTTATTTTACAATTTTCAGTGAACATGTGGTTTACTATGTTGCATTATCTGTAGTATATTTGTGTATCAATAAAATAGAATGCATTCCAGTGATATGGGTTAGATTGTATGTTTGTCATCAGTATCTAGGTCACTTTCTCAGAAAGGAAACAGTCTATGTTTCATATAAGCCCAGGATGACCTGGGTTGAGCAGTGCAGTCTTACTGCCCTTTATTTTTCTTAGATGTCCTCAATGTAAAAGCACCACACCCAATATGAAAGCAGCATATCAAAAGCAAGTTATATATTTAAAGTTGCTGGGAATAAAATGCAAATAATAAAAATGAACCTATTGATGAGGAAGAAGATATATTTTTCACTATAGACTGTCACATGTTGAAAGGTCCAGCCCACACTGCAAGGATAGCTTGACTACCTGACACCCAGACATTCTTTCCTGTGAGCAGGAAAATTATGTCTTAAGAATTACTCTCTTTTTGAACCCTGGTCATTTAGGACACTGGATTTGAAATGTGTCACTAAAAGTATAAAATATTCAAATGTAATGGTCATCTGTCCTGTTTCTATAGGTAAACTGTGTCTCCTTTTCCAGCTGTCTTCCATGGATTGAAGTGACTTTGAAATCTTGAAATCACTTGTTCCCAGATGGAATCCACACAACCAGATCCTCCACAGAAGAACCATACCATATTGGTGGAATTCATCTTAGTTGGTTTTTCTGATATTCCCAGTTTGCAAGGATTTCTTTTTGGGATGTTTTTGATAATATATTTAATCATTCTCTTGGGAAATAGCCTCATTATCATAATAACCAAGGTTGACCCTTCCCTCCAGACTCCCATGTACTTTTTCCTTGGAAATTTTTCTTTTTTGGAAATATGTTATGTGTCAGTCACAGTCCCCAGATTACTAACAGATCTCTATAGACAAAATAGAAATATTTCTTTTATGGCCTGTGCTGTACAAATGTATTTCTTCCTGGTCTTGGGAGCAACAGAGTGCTTTATTCTGACTGCAATGGCATATGACAGGTATATTGCCATTTGTAACCCATTACTTTACCCCCTTATCATGAACAATCACCTCTGCATCCAACTGGCAGTGGGCTGTTGGCTAAGTGGAGTTCCAGTACACATAGGTTTTACATACTGGATCTTTTCTCTACCATTTTGTGGTCATAACCTGTTGAATCACTTTTTCTGTGACATACCTCCAGTCCTTACTCTTGCTTGTGGGGACACATTTATGATAGAGATGTTGGTTTATGTGATTACTCTTCTAGTTGTCACTATTCCTTTTATGCTGATTCTTGGATCTTATGTGAAAATAATCTCAACCATTCTGAAACTGCCCTCTGCCACTGGGAGAGCCAAGGCCTTCTCTACCTGTTCTTCTCACCTCATGGTTGTGGCTTTATTCTTTGGATCAGGCATCATTACATACTTGAGGCCAAAGTCTAGTCATTCAGCAGGAACAGACAAATTCCTTTCTCTTTTCTATACTGTTGTGACACCGATGTTTAATCCCATGATCTATTGTTTGAGAAACAAAGACGTTACAGTTGCCTTGAAAAAATTCCTCCTGAAATGGATTATGTTATGAGTCAAGAATGTTTCTATTGATGATTTTTAGACACACACACACACACACACACACACACACACACACACACACATATATATATATATAATGTATTGTGATCATAATAACCTCCCATTCTCTTCTCTTGGGCAACTGTTCACCCCCCTTCACTTCATCCCTTCTGTTCCCTAACTAGTCACTCTTCTACTTTGAGGTCTTTTCCCCCATCTTGTGCATGTCCCTTTGTGTTTATTTAGAGTTGCCTGCATGGGCACAGGTGGAAGATTGTTTACCTTAGGTTCTATGAGTGACTATACTACCACACAAATGTTTTCTACTCTGCCAGCCACACTTAACATTTTATAACTCATCAGGGAAGGATGGGGTCTCATGCATTCCTTTATCATCTTTGACTTTCTTTTTCTTGTTTGTCATAGCTTCCATAAATTACTTTTGTTTCTTCAGCATATTTGAAAACTGAGTTATTTAAAATGAGTTCTCTCATATTATTTCACAGGAAATCGACTCAGATTTTCTTTTAAAACAGTATGTAAATTCTAAACATTGATGTCATCATGTGGGTAAATCTAATTGCAAGATACTTAAGTGTCTGAACTGAAATTATCAATGATTATTGTTGCTATTATATTTTTAAGATTCTATTATAATGGCCATGTTTTCTATTTCATAAAGCTATTTTTCATGTGCATATTTCCATAGCCCAATATACTGTCTGAAAAAGATGACTGTCAGATTGACATAGGGACTAGTTTTTAAGTTTCAACAATTAATGCTTTTATGCTCATTATTAATATTGCTTTATAATTAGGTAATGCCATATATAGAATTGATGGTGTGGATTCAAACTGAAAATAAAATTATTTAATGTTGAAGAAAATTAACTTTCTCTTGAGAAGCGAGCATCCATACCATCATATGAATTATTCTTTTTCATAGAAATCAACCCACTCTCTCAATAGTCATTCTTTATTATTTTTTTAATTTTTATTTATTTATTAAAGATAGAGAGAAAGAGAGAGGGAGGGGTGGAGAACAGGTATGCCTGGCCTCTAGCCACTGCCAACGAACTCCAGATGCATGAGCCAACTTGTGCATCTAGTTTATGTGGGTCCTGGAGAATCAAATCAGGGTCCTTTGGCTTTGCAGGCAGGCTCCTTAACCACTAAGCAATCTCTTTAACCCTCAACAGCCATTCTTAAATCTAAGTTAAAACCTTTTCTTAATAAGCCCCTATTTTGCTTAAAAAAGAAAGAAAATTGGCCTTGCATCTGCTTTTACTGGTAATTTATGTATATAAATGGTCATAATAGCAACATTGGAAAGCAGAGTTTTCAAATGCATCTAGGGTGGGGTATTGTTTTCACCTCGGATGATGATGATCATAGTAGCAGGACAATCTGAACAACTATAAATTCCCTTCTCAGAAGAGCAATTTTTATTGCAATGTGGGGCTAGTATATATTTGTGGGTTACACCATGGTAATTCAATACATGAATTCCATGTGCAATAATCTAATTCAAGTAAACAGTTTTTCAATTTCTTTCATTGAAACTTAGTTATCTTTTTTATTTTTATTTATTTATTTATTTTTAGTTTTCTGAGGTAGGGTCTCACTGTAGCACAGGCTGACCTGGAATTCACTATGTAGTCTCAGGGTGGCCTCAAACTCATGGTGATACTCCTACCTCTACCTCCCAAGGGCTGGGATTAGAGGTATGTACCACCATGCCCAGCTTGTCATCATTTTAAAATTTTTTATATATTTATTAGAAAGAGAGAGAAAGCATGTGCCAGGGCCTCTAGCCACTCAAATGAACTCCAGATACACGTGTAATCATGTACATTTGACTTAGATGGGATCTGGAGAATGTAACCTGGGTCCTTAGGAATTGCAGGCAAGCACCTTAGCCATTAAACAATCTCTCCATCCAAACCTTAGCCATCTTCTTGAGCAGAGAACTTTGAGATCTTTTCTATTCATTTTCATATGTTGTGTATAATATATATTTCAATCAACTTTTCAACCCATAACAGAGACATATTATAGGAATTTAGTCTGGAAATTGCTCTAAGAAAGAAGGACAAGATGCAAGCCCCTGAGATGCCTAATATTTTCTTTTAATTTCTTAAAGATGAAGGTTCATCACTGGTAAACACAAGAGCAATGGATATTTCAGGTAAATGTCTAAATCATTATAGTTCCATCTTCCATATGTATAACTTTGGGACTGCAAAGGGAAACTGTGGGGTACTTTAGAGCCCTTCACTGTAGGTGAAAATTTGTCTCATGTTAGGGTAACTGTATGTGTTTCCCAAAAGGGAAATAGCAAGCTCATGAGGGCTTTAAAGATACAGGAAAGACTCAGATATAGAACCTGCAGTCTTTTCTCTCTCAAATGTACAACTTCTTGCTCCATTATTGAGTTGGTTAGATTCTTATAGGCTGTAGAGTCAGGAGAGAGAGGGCATGAGGCATACAGGGTGTTTAATCACACAAGGTTCTCAGAGAACTAGATCCTCACTGTTTTATATATATTTTAATTTAGAACTATAACACATAAATACACTTTAATTTGCTCCTGTTCTCAGCACACCTCCCTCTTTTTTTCTCTCTCTGCTTCCTCATTCCGCCAAAGACCTTCCTACTTCCAAGGAGCTCTTCTTCTGTTTTGATGTATCATTTCTTTTGTCCTTTACTTTCCTTCATGTCAAAAAAAAAAAAATGATAGGTTCAGCAAAGTGCAGGTTTTGAGGTAGCAACAGTCACCATGAAGTGATTAAAGGGGTAATCAGTTCATGTCTGGAAGAACACAGTGCCCCCAGTACTACAGTACTCTTTCCTACGTTGTGGATCTTGCATTGGTTCTGCCCCTCTTCCTTAATGTTCCATGAGCCCTGGAGATCATGATACAGATGTCGATTTCGTGTTGCACTCTCAGCCTCTTACAGGGGAATTTTAGATGAGTTTTTAGTTTTGTCAGTGTCTATCTCAATCTCCATAGAGAAGCTTTTCTGTCTAGCAGTGAAGGCAACACTAACATTGTTCTGCCACTTTCTCTTAAATATTCCCTAAGTCTTACTGGATGTGGTGGAGATGGCTTGTCCTGTCCCAAGCCATCCTGATGATTCCTGGGACTTCCCAATATTTAATTCCATTTATAAAAAGAAGCTTCTCTAAACAAAAGAACATAAACATATATATTTTAGAAGGCATTTTGATGGGCATAATATATCCATTTAGCCAAAGGACAAAGGCTTATGTCTTCTATGCCTTGGGCTTTTGGTTTGGTTTTCAGTACTAGGCACAAATTCCATCCCATGGAGTGGGCCTCAAATCAAATAAAAGAGCAGTTGGCTATAACCATAACTTATGTGCCACTATTGTGCCTATGGCCACATCTTGCTTGGCTTATAGGATCCACTGTTTTTAAGACATTTTTGATTTTAAGACCACTGATGATTTCACTCCCCAGCAGGTAGCATAACACTTTCCAGTACTATGGCAACTAGCCATCAGGAACTGGGACTTCCAGCTCAGTTCCAGGTTGATTTCTCAATGGACTGGGACCACAGCAGGTGGAGTCTTCAGCAATATGGTCTTTCCATCTAGTTCTGGTGGGTAACTAAGAGCATTAATAATAGTTTTGTTTCTGGAACCCTTCAGGGCCTCTTCTCTTCTGCTATACTGTTCTTCCCATAGATAAGTACATATTTTCCCCTAATTCAGATTTCCATTGTTTTTCTTTTGTTTTTTTGAGGTAGGGTCTTACTCTAGCTCAGGCTGATCTGGTATTAGTCTAAGGGTGGTCTTGAACTCATGGCAATCCTCCTACGTCTGCCTTCCAAGTGCTGGAATTCAGATTTCCATTTTTCATTCAGACATCCTTTTATAGTGAACTCTTCCACAAGGTGTTTATGGGACACATCCTTGACCATTGTTATTGCAATTTTCTGTGATTATTATTTCTGTTATTGCTTTTTATTTATTAAATTATTTTAGAGAAGGGGGAAGATAGAGTGAGAATGGGCACACCAGGGATTCAGCTGCTGCAAATAAATTACAGATGCATGAGTCACCTTGTGTATCTGGCTCATGTGGGTCCTAGGGAGTCAATCTTGGGTCCTTTGGCTTTGGAGGTTAGCACCTTAACAGCTAAGCCATCTCCCTAGCTCTCTTATTGCTTTTTAAAGGGACTTTCTTGTTGAAATGTTTTATTTATTTATTTTCAAGCAGAGTGAGATATAAAAGAGAGACAGGGCCTCTAGCCACTGCAAATGAACTCCAGAAGCATGTGCCACTTTGTGCATTTGACTTTTATGTCAGTACCTGGGAGTTGAACTCAGGTCATTTAGCTTTGCAGGTGAGCCTCTTAACTGCTGAACCATTTTTTCCAGCCCTATTTTTTTTTTTTTTTTCAAGGAAGGGTCTCACTCTAGGCTAGGTTGACCTGACACTCACTCAATAGTCCCAGGATGACTTCAAAACTCAATCCCCTATTGATAACCTATTGTCTCAGGCTGGCCTTGAACTCACAGTAATCCTATCTCTGCCTCCTGAGTGCTAGTATTAAAATCATGCAACACCAGACCCAGGTAAGAGACACATTTTGATAATCAGAGCAAAATATATTTTTTAAAGTGATGGAAAGTATACTGTGCAATTGAATAAAAATTTCTTTGTCTTAGATGTCCATATATGTTTCTGACTTTACTAGTAAGAGAAAATGCTCTAACTGATGGAAATAGTCTGAACACATAGAAACTGAAGTTCTTTTGGGTTATTGTTAATCACTTTAATAGCCATTCATTGACCACCTCAGTATCTGTCCTAACATAAACTTACCTCTCAGGTTATAATCTTCTTGATTATACTAGGATATAAGTTTCCATCATTCCATAAACCAAACAGATCAACAATAGCATTTGCAACTTGTAACAGAGTTTTCCTCCACCTTATATAATCCACTTACCTAATGTCTTCTTCCACCAGTATATTGTGTAAATGCCTTGATTTTTGACTGTTTTGTTTTGTGACTCTAGAAAATTCAATCAACCACTTCCATGTTAGAAAATGTCAGTCAGGGCTTGGAGAGATGGATTAGCAGTTAGAGCTTGCCTGTGAAGCCTAAGGACCCCGGTTCGAGGCTCGATTCCCTAGGACCCACATAAGTCAGATGCACAAGATGGTGCACACATCTGGAATTTGTTTCACTGAAGACCCTAGCATACCTATTCTCTCTCTCTCTCTCTCTTTCTCTCTCTCTCTCTCTCTCTCTCTCTGCCTCTTTCTCTGTCTGCCTATTGCTCTCAAATAAAATAAATTTTAAAAATAAACAAAAAATATTTATAAAAAGTCACTCAGTATAACCTGTGTCTATGGTCCCAGGCCATAGTCAATCACATCTGGATTAGAATAAACTCTCAATTCCTTTGGAAAAAGTGCTGTGTTGTCACATCAACTCAGTGTCTTTTATAATACAAACACATTATCATTACTGCTAGAGTTATTTATAATAACAAGAGTTCACTTATGTTATAAAAGACATTACAAAAGAGCATTTTTTGTTCAGTTCACAGCAAAATTGGGAAAAAGGTACAGTGATTTCTCATATAGTACATACACCTGCTCAGAAGACCATGACACAATATTAACATAGTTACCAGAATGATGCACTTCTTACAATGTTATGAACCAAAATTATCATGCCAATATCACTCAATGGAAAGTTTTTAGTGTAGTTCCTCACTGTTATATTTTCAATAGGTTTTGAAAAGGTATAATGGCCTGTATCCACCTTTATATAATATGATAAATTATTTTAATTGCCCTCCAGAATCCTACAATCTTCATTTTAATCCATCCTTTCCCATTATCCAATGTAAGCAAGTAACCTTTTTCACTGTCTCCTTAGTTTGTCTTTTCCAGAATGCCACAGTTGGAATTATACAGTGTGGACCCATTTTCACATTAATTAACTTCACACAGTGGTATGCACTTACATTTTCCCAATAATTCTTTGTGACTGGATTGCTCATTATTTTCATTTTTACTTGCTTGTGTTTGTATGTGTAATGTGGTATGTGTGTGTTTTATGTTCATGTGTGTGTTTGTGCCTCTGCTGTGGTTCATGTATGTTTTTGGCTGCAGTGGAGTGCCCAAGTCTGTAGCCAGAATGGAATGTGATTTGCCTCTACATATGCTTAAAATGTGACTCCTCTATAGTTGAAAAGATCCAAATCATAAAAGATCAAGAAACATAAAGAGAAATCATAGATGCATCCCATCTAGCACCCTTAACATCTTGAGAACTTATTAAGCATTCTTCTGAGGTACTAGCAGTAGCAAGACTTTAAAATAAAAGTTTATTTGTTAAAGTCAGGGTTTTAATTTTCTCAATACCTGTTTTAGCAAAATCTCAGGCCAATGTTCTCTGAAAGGTGAATTTGGGAAAATCCTTATGTGGTGACAGTTTTGCAGTAATGCAACATAAATCCAACTCTATGTATATCAAGAACATTTTAAGAGAAACGAACAGAGCCTTAGGGACAGAAAGAACAATACCAAGCAAGTTTAATTCAGCATAGACCAAGTACAAGAAAACTCAATCCAGTTTAAAAATATTCAAGATAATAATGGGAGACAATTTTCTAAAATTGGTGATCTTAAAGGGAAATAAGTAGAAACCCAACAGCCCAAGAACTATTTCTGTGCCTAACATACATGTACAAGTAAACAAAAACTTGACTTGGAGGAAATCCTCTCAACCCAAGACTTTCGAAATTGCCCTTCAGCTACTAATGATAGCATTTGCAACTTGTAACAGAGTTTTCCTCCACTTTATATAACCCACTTACCTTTTGAGGTGCTTTATATACCAATACAGTGATAATTTAGGGGTGTTCCTGGATACTTGCCTTATAAATTTGAATAATGAAATTTATAGACTAGAGGATATGGTTCAGACAGATTTTTATTATAGCTTAAATCTTAGGAGGGAGAAGAGAACAAGGACTTAATTCATGAAGATAAGAGAAGGAAACAAGGTGGAGCTTTTGCCCAGAGAGGCAAAAGGGATGTGAAGCCCACCTTGAGGTTCAAATTGTGGATTTGTATGACCCTATGAATGGGCAGTTGGTTTAGCCATTCTATTCCTGGCTTCAGAAGACTATAGTGATGATCTCTTCCCTGGAATCTTAATTTTCTAGGAAGGGATTGGAAGGATTACCTAAGGGAACAGAGATAAAATAAGGCAAGAATCTTCCAAAATTTCTGACTTGTAGTGAAGTGTATTGACCTACATTTTCCCCTAAAGGCCCAAGGACAATAATTCCTGCACTTAGTCAAGAGAAAAAAAAAAAATGTTCACTTTGGGGTTCTGTCCATAACTGCCTAGCCAATTTCTATTTCATACCACTAAAACCAGTCATCACATGGAGAATCTCCAACTTAACCATATCCATGTAAGGAAAATACATGGACTACTGCCTAGTCATGAGCTGCTGCTTGCTCATATGAACTATATACTAAACTTATACTAAAATTTTTCTACTAAGAATGGAATACATATCCTAATTTACCTAATTAGAGTGAATAAACAGAAAACTGCATTTATACATACCACAATGTAACAACTGATGACAACATACTGAATAATGGCATAGTGACTTGGAATTTCAAACATAGCTCTGTGGATATATGATGACAGCAATACAAAAGAATGAGAAAAATTTAAAATAAAAACCAGAGGATGTATCAGTCCTAACAGATGTACAAAATACAACAAGAAACATAAAACATGATAAAACAAGCCACCATTTCACATCCATGAGCTCACAATCCCTTAATACCAAACATCAAAGGTAATGAGACAGCTGACACACAGTGAACAGATTTGAGCCCCATTTTTAAAAATGATTAATGACCACAAATAGGACTCAAGTAAATGGAGGGATAAAATAAGGAAGACAACACAGAACCTAGATAAGGAATTAAAGTAAATGAAAAGGTGATCAATGTGGAAAAGAAATTAAAAGCATGGATGAAATTAAAATAAATTTTTAAAAAGTCTTGTGACAGTGACAAGGAGAAAAAAAATTAGCAAGAAAAAAAAAAAAAAAAAAAAACTCTGAAAAACAACCAAATAGAAATATTAGAGATGAAAGAACCAGGGTCTGGGGAGGTTATTCAATGGTTAGAGGTGTATGTTGCAATGCCTGTTCACCTTGATTCAATTCCCAACTACCGAGATATAGTTGGAGAGGCATATGTTTGCAGCAGCAAGAGACTCTGCCCACTCCCTGCCACAAATAAATAAATACAAAAAAAAAAAAAAAAAGAAATGAGAGTTAATCAGTGAAATAAAAACACATTAGAAAAACATCTACATATAAGAACATATAGAAGAAAGAATTCCAGGCATGGAAGACTATAATAAATTAGACATACATTTAAAAAACACAACAAATAAATGAGCAAGACTTAAACGTTTAAGAACTTTGGTACATATTCAAGAGACCAAATCTATGAATGTACAGGGTAGAGTGATTAGTAATAAAGTCTAAAAATATAGACAATACAATAAAATTATAGGAGAAAAAAATTTTAAATTCAAAGAAAGTAATTACTATTCAAATACAGGGCATTTAGAATACCAGACAGATACAGCCAAATAAGCACCTCTGTACAATATACCATAATAAAAATATCAAAAATGTGATGAAAAAGTACCATATTAAAAGCTCTGGACATGGAGAAATAGCTTAGCCATTAAGGCACTTGCCTGTGAATCCTTAGGACCCAGGTTCAATTCCCTAGCACCCATGTAAACCAGATGCACATGGTGGCATATGCATCTGGAATTTGTTTGTGGTGGCTAAGGACACTGGCAATCCCTTTCTCTCCTGCCACATAATAAATAAATTAAAAATTTAAAAAATATTTTTAAAGCTTTAAGGGAAAAATATCTATGAACCTACTAAAGTGAGCACATCAGAGTAATAAAATAACAACTCCAAAAGCAAAAAATAAAATAAAATAAAATAAAAAAATAAAATAAAATAAAATAGCATCAAGATTGCTATATTTATATGAGTTATCTTTTACAATTGACTAAGATATAAAAACATTCCAAGAAAAGCTCAAACTAAGACAGTTCATAGGATCCAAAGTCAGTGTGGTAGTTTGAATAAATGGCCCCCAATATATTCAATGTTTTATTAATTTATAGTTTGCATCTACAGTCACCTTTCTAGAGGCAATGTCACTGGGTGGTTCTTAAGGTGTGGTGATGGTTTGAGATTCCATTGTAAAGATATGCAAAGTGTGTCTAATGGGAGTTCCTGAAGTGTGCTGTGGTTTTTGGCTGTAGCTTTGCTCTGTGTGCTGTGTGGCTGGTTGGCTTTTCTCGCTCTGCTTGGCCCTGTGAAGGCAGACCAGCTTCTTCTGCCATTATGGAACTTCCTCTGGATCTGTAAGCTTCAATAAATAATATCCCTTCCTCCATAACTGTGCCTGGTCTGGAAATTTCATCTCAGCAAACCTGAAGCTGTCTGCTACAGTCAGTAACATAGAAAATATCTAAAGGAAGTCTATGCAGAATGAAGAAAAAGATGGTATTATTCATGACAGCACAAGACAGAATAAATTTCAGGCCAGGAGAAAGATAAAGTGAAGTTATGAAGGAATCTATCATGTCCGACATAGTAAATCAGCAGACCCCTGATACAGAAGAGAGAAGAGTATTAATAATAATTCAAACAAACAAAATAACCACTAGTAAATAGCAATTTGAAAACTCTATTCAATAATACCATTAAATGTACTTAGCTCATCTTTGAAAAATACATACTTATCAACTGTCCTAGAACACACTTAAATCTGAACGACTCCTAAACTCTGAGATCCAAATCATTAGGTTAACATAAACCAAGCAGAAGACAAGCTCAAGAAACTATTCTGATATTGGATAAAATAGAATCCAACCCAAAACTAGTGAGAAGGCCCTTGCCTGTGAGTAAAGAGAGTGATTCATCAAGAAAATATAAATTATAAATAAATTCAATGTATTTTCTAACTCAAATTTCATAAAATATACACTAAAATGGCAGCAAAATCAGATTGATATTGATATACTCAAAGTGAGAGACATAAATACCCCAGTCCCTTCTTTCAAGGGATCATCAAAACTGAAAATAAACCAAAAACTTCTGAGTAAACTATGCCATCAGCCAATTGGATTTAACAGTTGAGTACAAATACTCCATCCTTCAGATACAAAACACTCACTCTTCTCATCAGCCCATCAGTCTCTCACTAAAACTGATAACTTTATAGCCATAAAAGTGCTTTAGTCAATACAAACAACCAGAAGCTTCCTTTTATCATGTCAGGTCATAGTAACCAG
Source organism: Orientallactaga sibirica (assembly GCA_036365145.1). Taxonomy (NCBI): domain Eukaryota; kingdom Metazoa; phylum Chordata; class Mammalia; order Rodentia; family Dipodidae; genus Orientallactaga; species Orientallactaga sibirica. The sequence goes on from JAEOAD010000420.1 coordinate 159,475, forward strand.
TGGAGTGAAACTGGAAACTAATATCCAGAAAAAAAGAAACACAGACAATACACACATAGGTAAAGAATGAAGAATGAACTTGAACAAATTTTGGATCTTTGAAGAAATTAGGTAGGAAATTGCAAAAAGCTTCAAATCAAAGTGAAAATGATTGCACAACCTATGAGAAACTCTGAGATATAAATAATTCAATTCTACAAAAATATTTTGTAGGGAGATTAAGAAAATAAAAGATCTTAAATAAGTAACCAAATGGATATTAATAGCAAAATAATAACAAGGGTCTAGAAAATCAAGAACGGGCCAAATCTAAACACATTAGGTGGCAGGACTAATAAACAGCAGTGGTAAAGCCAGTAAGATAAAGACCAAAGAACAGTATCTGGAATCAGCTTCTTTGAAAGGACAACAATGTTTCAATCCTCTACACAAACTAACCAAAATAAGAAAGAAAATACCCAAATTAATGAAATTAAAGATGAACATGGTAATATTGCAGTGATTCTAAAAAATCCAAGATTTGTTAGGGGATATGCTGCAAACTTATGTTCCAAAATACTGCAAAACTGATAAGAAATGGATAAACTTTAAACATATATGACATACTAAGTTTAAATTTGTGGATGTATAAACATTAAACTAACTCAGGGCAAGCAATGAGATCAAACCTGAATTTATAAGTGTTTTCACAAAGAATAGCCCAAGTCCAGACAGATCTAATGCTGCATTCTATCAAACTTTAAAAGATCTAACACCAGTACTCCTCAATCAGTTCCACAAAATAAAAAAGGAAGGAACGCTATAAAATTCATATGAAGCGTGTATAATCCTGATGTCAAAAACCAGATAAACACAAGACAGACAAATGTAAATATTTTCCTAATAATGTCAACATAAGTTACATGAGTGCACATTTCTAGCTGCACACTCATGTTAGTGAAGACATTGAATGTGAGACTCTAACTCAGAAAGTTAAGGAGAAGGTTAAAATATCATGAAATACTGATAAGAGACACTACAAACCTGTGAGAAGAGTCCAGTGCATCACTTTTAAATACATGGTTTGAACTGGTTTTAAATACTTTTAAATACACGGTTTGAACATATGTATATACACACATATGTACATATATGCAAATACACACACACACACACACACACACACACACACACACATATATATATATGTGTGTATATATATATATATATATATATATAAAATCAGCCAGCCTGAACTGGATCACATGCAGACTCTTAGACAAGATGTCAGAGTAACTATCAGCCTTGACTGATGAAAGAGCTTCAATGCAGAGGTCAAAAGTTTACCTTGTGTTCCAAAGTGGAAGCTTAATGTGGTTGACTAAAGCATCAGATTTGTTCTTGGAAGTCTCAAGTATTTTCTATGAAATTTCAGAAAGATGAAAGTTTTGTTTCCAAAAATTATTATCCCCCTCTCTCTCATGCACATTGAGGTCTAGTAATGTCAGGTCCATCCTATGGGATATATTTCAAGGCACTCACAGAAGTGATTGATCCTGCATTTAACTTAAGTTCTTCAGTGTTAATCCTCCTTCTTGGCATTGTGGCCATTTTGGGTTAAAGGAACTGACCCAACACTCCAGTTTGCACACCATGTGCTTCATGTTCCATTCTATGTTTTTCAGATCTATTAGTATATTGGATTTTACATATATTGCATCAGAGTAAAATAATATTAACTCATTATGATTTGAAAATTTTTTAAATTATATATTGAGGTTGGGGAAATGGAGTTTGGATCACTAGAACTGACATTAATGTTGGGTGAGGGTGGCATGTCTCCCATCACCCTGTTCTAGGCAGAAAAATGCAGGGAATCCCATGGGGTTAGCTGGCTAGCTAGACTAGCTGAATTAACAAAACTATGGGTGTAGGTAAAGACCATGCCTCAGTAGGTAACATGCAGAGTGGTCAATAAATACACCTAACATGAACCTCTGGCTTCCAAGTACATGTGCACTTGCACCCAATGTCACATGTGTGCTCACAGGCATTAAGACATGCATGCATGCACATGTACAAAGTATACATATGAATACATAGGCAAAACTTACATATTATAACATGATAAAGCAGCTATATGCTGCCAAGTTGAATAGTACTAAAAAAAAAAATGGTCAGTTGTGGTGGCACACGCCAGTAGGATATTGCTGCAGTGGCAGGATGATCGGAAGTTCAAGGCCAGACTCAGCTACGTATTTTCTTCCTACTGCTTTTTCACAACCACAGCATACCACACCACACAGTTCAAACAGTAACACACCAAAACACACACACACCCCACACACAAAATGGACATGATGTACTTTCAAGTAAGAAGAAAAATACAATGAATTTCATACAAAATAAGCTGGCCTGTTCACATCTCTGCATCAAGCTGTATTTTATTAACTTATGCTAAGTAGAAAATGATAGATTTGATCATAATATTCTCATATATGCATATTTACTTTGACCATATTTACTAACCATTACTATCACTTATCTTCTGTGCCATATAATCCCTAATAACCTTTGAGGATTTGTTTCTCTATATTTCATATTTGAGAGAAATATGTGATGCTTTTATCTGAGTCTGTCTTCATTCACTCAGCATGATGAGAGTTAATTCCATCCATTTTCCTGTTTTGTAATAGCTGAGTAAAGCTCCATTGTTTATATATGCATGTATATGTAATCTCCTCATGTGGCAGACAGCTTCAGGTCACTGAGATGAACTTCCAGACCAGGCACAGTTATGGATGAAGGGATATTTATTGAAGCTGACAGATCCAGGGGAAGTCCCATAATGTCAGAAGATGCTGGCCTTACTTTCATTGGTCCAAGCAGGGCGGGGGGGACACAAGCCAAAAGCCACACTATATAGCACACTTCAGGAACTCCAGATGGAATTAGGGACTCTGCATATCTTTAGATTGGAATTGTAAACCCACCACCACACCTTAGAGTTGGACCATAAGATCTACCCAGTGACACTTCCTCCAACCAGGTGGCTGCAGATCCAAACTGCAAACTAATAAAACATTGAATATATTGGGGGCCATCTATTCAAATGACCACACCTGTCTTATCTAGTCTTTTGTTGATAGTTTTCTTGGATGACTTTTAAAGTTCCATACTATGAATAGTGCCACATTAAACAAGGGTATTGAAGTAACTCTATGGTATTCTGACTCGATTGCTCAGTGTACATGCCAAGGAGAAGCATAGCAGATGATATGGCAGTTCCGTTTTTAGGTTTGTGAGAGACTGCCTTACTAATTTTCATACTGTGTGGGGATGAGCTATAAGAATGCATTGTGGTAATGGACTATAAGAATGAAATATGGGAAAGAACTGAAAATTTTTCTTATGTACCTTATAAATAGTTTCTGAGGTATTACTGATGAGAGATGTTAAATTTCTTGCCTGTAATTTGTTCTAAAGTTAACCTCGCAACTGTGTAATCTTCCTGTTTAAAACAATGTGACTAGGTTTCCTCTGTCTTCATGAACCTTAGGCGTGAACAACACAGATGACCAATATTGATAAGCAATATTTATAGATGCTGACTAATATTTAGATATGCTCTATCCTCCTTTCCTCAGAGACCTGGTGAGACTCTCCACTCAGAACAAATATGTGTAAGAAGTGCTGATCATAGCTTTTAATACAACAAGGTCAGTAGCACTGGGCCTACAGGTCTGTTGAAGTCAACAAGTGGGCTTTATGTGATTACTCTTATGATCAGAGTGTATGTGTGTACTGTATCAGCAGAGTTCAGCAGGCCATACCCCTAAATCCCTTCTATTAACAAATATTTAAGGTTTATTTAAAGTTAAAAGTTCCTTATCATTTGCTCACGCAATGTACTACTGGTTTTTGTCTGTCCAATAAAAGTGCCAATGAGTAAGTCACAGTAATATCAGAGCATCTATTACAGCAGATACAGCAGGTTTGCCAATGTTTGAAACTAAACTTCTCTTCAGTTTCCTTTGATTTCAGGCTAATGCTAGAAGCAGCTAGCCCACTGAGGTATGGGTTTAGCAGGGGTTAGCTCTCTCTCATAACAGACTCTGACTTAAAAGCAATGTGGTCACTTCAGATAGGAAAGTTTCAGAGGTTACTATTCACTAAATTTGGGGCTGTGTCCTCCTCAAATATTACAATTCTGACTGTTTCATTTAGCATCCCCATCAACTATATATAAGGGAGACCATTTTCCTCATCCTTTCTAGCATTTGCAGTGCTTTTTTTTTTTTTTTTTTTTTTTTTTTTTCTTCAGGAAGTCATCATGGCATGAGTGAGAAGAAATCTTAATGTAGTTTTGACTGGCATTCACTTGATAGCTAAACATGTTGAACATTGTTTCATGTGTTTACTGGCAATTTTGTCTTCTTTGGAAAAGTGTCTGTTCAGTTTATTTGTTTATTTAATGAATGATTTGTACCTTTGGTGTTTAAATTTTTTAGCCATGTAAATATATAGACATTAATCTTTTAACACTTGATTCTTGGGAAGGATTATTGTTAGGTTTGGTTTTGGCACAAGGACAGAAAGAGGAAGACAAAGGAGAGCAGCTCTTCACAAATGCGGGCCTGTGGAAGGTATTTCAGGCAGAGGATCACAAGGCCATGCTCTACAGACTAGGGAAGTTACAAAGCTAGATGGAATATTGCAATTACCTACATGTTACTACACATACATCCAACCAAAAGCAGCTTATGAAAGGAAAGGGACAGTTTCAGGTTTACAGAATCCAGGAGAAATACGATTAATAGTGGAAGAAGCTGGCTGTCTTCCATAGACCATAGGAAAGGCACTAACAAACAGCCAGAAAATGCAAACTGCCAGAGCACCAACTACTCTTTACATATCATAAGGCTGGGCTACAAGATTCTCCCCAGTGATATACCTACCTCTTCCCCAACAGGGCTCTGCCCACTGGGGACTCAAGTTGCATGCTCAATCTTGATCAAAAATGCCTGTGTCTATGGGGGTCATACATTCAAACCACAACATTTTATCCTTGGGCCCCATAGACTCCTGACCATTTCACAATGAAAATTGTACTCAGACGAACCACTAAGTTCTGTCTCTCCTGGTGCCTAGTGAAGCTACCATTGCACATGAGTTTCTCATCTTTTAGTTCCCCTCCCCAGGTCCATTTGCATGTTTCTCTGGATGCCTAATGGAGTCATGATGTCACAGATGAAATTCTTATACCACAGTGCTCTTCCCAAACAGCCCATGCCTGGATGCCCCATCCAAGAGCCTGGTAGAGACAATCCTCTGCAAGTGAGTTCCCTATTTGGAGCACCATCTCCCTTGCACTTCATCCACTTATAAAAGTAGCTACACCACCCCACTCAGTGTGCATGGATGAATACACATCATCTTGCTTCTTACTACAATGCCTTGCACAGCCCATAGGTAATTGGCCTCCACACCATTGCTTACATGAGCACTCCATATGTAAGCCTAATACTCCACCTAGCTCATGCGCATCCTCTGACCATACCATGACCTTCTGTGAGCCCCAGCATACTTGACAAGGAAACAGAATGTCAATAGATGGACAAGTCCAAACACAACATGAGAACACAAACATGACAACACATTCCCACCAAGAATGCCCTTTCCAGTAGTAGATGTCTCCCATAACAGCTACTGAAAAATGATTGCAGACAAAGAATTCCACAGAAAGATTATGATAAATATATGCAGTAAATGTGAATAAGCAACTGAATGAAATCCAAGAAAGCTCAAACAAACAAGTGAAAGAATTCCATAGATACCTTGAAAATATTTCAAGAAGACATGAACAATTGCCTGAATGAATTCCAAGAGGTCATAAGTAATCAAATAATGAAATGAGAATGTCAAACCAAGATGGGTAAATGGAACTTAATAAAGAGATAGAAATGCTAGCTGGGTGTGGTGGCAATAGAGCAAGACCCTACCCCCCCCAAAAAAAAAAGACATAAAAGGCTAATGAAAATGCAAACAAAAATGAAAAATACAATAACTCAAATAAAATCTCTCTGGAAAGCCAATAGAATAGACAATTTGGAGGACAGAAGAACATCAGGACTCAAGGATGAGGTAGGGAAAACATATAAGGGTGTCAAAAATTAATGACCAATTTTACAAAAGTAGAAGTAGAACATTGTGACTCCACTAGGCATCCAGAGAAACATGCAAATGAACCTGGGGAGGAAAACTAAAAGATGAGAAACTCACTTGCAATGGTAGCTTCACTAGGCACCAGGAGAGACAGATCTTAGTGGTTAGTCTCAGTAAAGTTTTTATTGTGAAATGGTCAGGAGTCTATGGGGCCAAGGATAGAATGTGGTTGTTTGAATGTATAGCCCCATAAATACTTGGAAAGAACAACTGTTCAAATTATGGTCATGCAAGAAGAAAGACTTCAGGTCAATGTCACAGAAAATATTTTAATAAAATTAGAGTGCATGTTTCACAAATCTAAGGAAAGAGATGACCATCCAAGTAATAGAGGCATGGATTCCACCAAACAGACAGGACTAGAAAAGGAATTCTTCACATCATATTATAGTCAAAATGCTAAAAACACAGAACAAGGAAAGGGTACTGAAAGCTACAAGAGAGCAACATCTTATCACATATAAAGGCAAGTTCATTAGAATGTCACCTAAATTTTCAATGGAAATTCTAAAAGCCAGAATAACTTGTTCAAAAAATAAAATAAGAACTTTTGTTTCGGGAGGCAGAGGTAGGAGGATCGCCGTGAGTTCAAGGCCACCCTGAAAATAAGACCCTACCTCGAAAAACCAAAAAAATAAATAAATAAATAAAAATAAAATAAAATATAAAACCTAATCTTCAAACTCAAACTACTATACTCACCAAAATTATCTCTCAAAGTAGGAGAAAAACTTTTCATGATAAAAGGATGCTAAATGAATTTATGGGCACCGAGACAGGCCCTGCAGAGAACACTAGATGGAATGAATACTTCACATTGCAGAGAAAAATAAATGCATTTAAGATGCTACTTAAGAAAAAACAAATCATAACTGTGGTAGTTTGAATGCATGTCCCTCAGTCAATGCAGGAGTTTTATTAAAGCTTGCAAGTTGGTGTCACTGTGGGTGGCTCCTAGGGTCCAGCCCTAAGGTGTGGGGGTGGACCCAGAACTGCAGTTCTACCTGCGCTTGTAATGCTGATGGTGGTGGTTGCTTTTCTCTCACTGTATAAACTGTCAAAGTGGACCAACCTCTACCATTTTGGAACTTCCTGTCTATCTCTATGCATCAATAAATCCTTTCCTATCATAACTGTGTCTAGTGTGGAGGCTTATCCAACCTGAGGCTATCTACTACAATAACTAAAGCTAGAAGCAAATGAACCAAAAGAAGTTAAGCAAATGACAACTAAGAAAACACCAAACTCCACAAAATCATCAATATAACAGGAATTAGCACAGACTTTTTAATAATAATTCTGAATACGAACGGTCTCAATTTCCTAAGCAAATGACACAGACTAACAGAGAGAATCAGAAGAAAGCCTCCATCATGTTGCTGCTTTTGGGTGAAAAAAAAAATCTTGGAGAGATATGGAATGGAGGGAAGATATCTCAAAATAATAAAGACTACATCATACTAAATAGACAAAACCTTGAAATATTTCCACTAACAGTAATATATAGAACCAGACAATAGTCTTCACTTTTTTCACTGCTTTTTAATGCTTCAAGTCTTCCCTTAGGTGGGGAAAGTTACTATGGCTATTTGTCTAAATGGACATGCTGTACCTGTCAAATTGCCGTCTGTTTATGCCTGTATATTACAGCTTTTCTCACTTTTGCTTAGAAAAACTTCTTACTGCAGGTGGCACTGGCAACTAGGGAGTCCCAAGACTTGGCAAGTTGATGAAAAGTAACAGTTCAGCTCTAGGAACTGGACAAGGTATCTATCACACCTACCAAGGCTCAGAAAACATTCTAGACAAGATGACAGAAAAATCATTAGTTCTGCTTTCAGTGCTCATCATAGAAGCTTCCTTTTGGACATGGATATGGATACTGAGGACTCAAATTCCTTTAAAATGCTGGAAATAAGAGGCTAGTGAGAAGTTAGTGATAAATTAAATATCTCTATCACTGGCCCCCAGGTTCAGGGGGCCTCACAGAAGAGGGGATCAAAAGCATGTAATTTGGAGCACTATCATTTGGATATGAAGAGACTTTCATGATTTCACAGTGGATGGCATTAATTCCACAAGTCCTGGGCAATATTGAGCTATCAACATTTTGACATAGAGAGTTGAGGAGGACAAGAATAAGATGTCAAGGACTGGAGAGATGGCTTAGCTGTTAAGGCGCCTGCCTGCCAAGCCTAAGAAAGCTGGTTGGATTCTCCAGGTCCCATGTTTAGCCAGACATAAAGTGATGCAAGGGCACAATGCCACACTTGCCCACAAGGGGGGCACACATCTGGAATTTGTTCACAGCTGCTGAGAGGCCACTGGTGCACCTCTCTCTCTCTCTCTCTCTCTCTCTCTTTCTTTTCCTGTTTGTCTCTCAAAAAAAAAAAAAAAAAAAAAGAATAAGATGCCAAAAAAAAAAAAAAGGATTGCTTGGAAATCAGAGGATATTAAGTAGAGTGGGAATGATGTAAGGTAAACAAAAATAGGGTAAATAGGGTTCAAGTATGAAAATTAGCTATAAAAATAAATTACACTATCACTAAAACAATCACATGCTGACAGGGAAGCATATATCAACAAAGTGGACAGCAGTCAACCAATCTAGAACCATGTTTATTCAATCTTTTCCATAAAGCACACAGGTAAAAGTAAAAGTGAAGAACATTAAATTATCAAATGTTGTAATAATAGATATTTAAAAATATTTTATTTTTTTATTTTGATAGAGAAAGAGGGAAAGACTGAAAGAGAGAGAGAGAGAGAGAGAGAGAGAGAGAAAGAGAGAGACAGAGAGAGAATGGGCACACTAAGGCCTCAAGCCACTGCAAATGAATTCCATCCCTTGTGCCTCTGGCTAATGTGGGCCCTGGGGAATTGAACCTGGGTCCTTTGGCTTTGCAGGCAAATGTCTTAACTGCTAAGCCATCCCTCCAGCCCCAGTAATAGATATTTTAAACAGTTGGCTTTTAGTTATTATTGACCATTTTGAGAAGATTAATTAATGAAATAATCATTCCCAAGGAGCTGAGGCAATATAATCTGAACAAAGTAACAGTTTCCTAAGACAAAATGTCTTTTGTCTCATGTGTTACCCTACACATATCTAATGCTACAAAGCAAACTAGGACCTTGCAAAGATTAAAAATTAAAAATTAAACTAAGAAGTTTTTCTGTGAAGTTAACAGGAATCATAACTTGCTGATAAATTTTATTCACAAAAATTGTAAAGTACAAAATAAGTCAGATAAAATATCAAGAATGTGAATATTAGCAAATAGGGTAATATCCAACACCTAAATATTTACTCCTCTAGAGCACCCATATTCTTTGAGTTGTATTTAGAAAAGTCCAGTCCCTGAAATTATATTCCATGGAGAGACTACAAAAAAGTTTGTTATGTAAGAACTGTTTGGAAAAACACACCAAATTAACTATAAATTCAGGCAGTTAAGTAGCAATTTAGGTATGACTAGGGAGATTATGTATCCCCACTGGACAGAATTCAGCATTTCCTCTATAAAGAGCACAGATTGTTTAGAACACAAGTCAAATTTTTATTTCATTGTGATATGACCTTTATTTAAATGTTTTAAAAATACTAAAACTTTAATGAAAAAGAAGCAAATTTAAAAAAGAAAGGTAAAGTGAGAAGTTTGATATTCTCTTTCATGACTATTAATTTGAGAACCATGATTGGATAAATAATATCAAACATTTGAAATCATGAATTTTGTGTATTAGTCTTTGCTATTTGATGATGCTTGTTTTTTTTTGTTTCTGAACTAAAACTTTAAATTAATATGGGTTAATCATCTATAATATATTAAGTTCTAACCAGTTTGTTTCTCACAATGATGCTAACAAGCTTAATTTTACTTTAAAAGAAATTCAAAGAATGTTTATTGAGTGTGATGAAAATATATTTTGCTGGACTGATAATAGAAGAAATGCAATTGTAAATAAAGTTATTCTGTGAGGTAATAGCCTTATATTTACAGATTCTTCTTTAGTAGGAAAAGCATAAACTAATTGTTTCTTCTAATTTGCTATGTCTGTAACTAGTAAGCAATACCTGGCTTATTAGTTGATTCATATCCTGTTAGTCTTACATTATCAAAATTAAATAAGACCATAAGCTTGGAAGCACTTGAAAAACATATCTGACTACATCTCCTAAACTTTTAATACTTCTCTTGTTTACATGTTTTCATGAAGATATTTAATTTTGGCACAAAGGAAAGACAAATACCAATTTGTAAAAAATTAAATGAAAAATGGTTGTTATGTAGAAATATTATCTCTTTTATCCAACATATGGAAACAGTATAGAACATTATTTTTTAAATTAAATTTTATGCTTGCACATTTAAATATGATTTCTTCATAGAGCAAACAATTCTAATCATAATTTCTATTATTAATGTAATTAAAATCACCCCAGAGTAATTTATTGAAGCTTCACCTTGCTTGGATTCTTTAAATGATGAAACATATTACATAATGTCAAATGCATAAAAAATATGAAAGTACATGAACAGTAGCAGGGAGCACTAATAATGTGAAATACTCTTACCTTTTATGACAGCCTGGGCTAAGTGATAGACATACTGGGAGGCATTTGTAAGGAAGGTAATCTGACACAAATAAGTTTTCTCTTGGTCTCTTCATCTATTTGTCCTGGTAGTAATTATGTGGACATGACACCCACATGTACCTACCTACTTATTTATTACTAAGGTAATAGAAAAACTGATGCAGGTAATTTTGAGTGTATTTATTCCTGGAAAACTGCATATACCAATTTCCATTCTGTGGATGGCATTTCTTAGCCACTTCATTCATGCTGTGGATCTCTGTAGGTTCTTTGCTTAGGAAGTTAAAGAAAAATCATCAATAAAATAAAGAGAAGAGAATATGAATACTTTGAAATGTAAAAATAAAACAAGAAAAAGGAAACATGTTTGCCAAAATAGAAAATGTAGAAAAGTGAATAAGCAGATTTGAAACAATAACCTCTACTTACAACAAGATTCTATTTTCAGAGTTTTAAGAAAATTACCTTAATGCAAAGCATGGTTAGAGCACAAAGTATATAGAATGAAATCAACTTAGGACCTGGAAGTTGATATTTTATAGAATTTCATATCTTGATATGGACTGAGTGAGAATGACTGTTAGGAAAGAAGACACTATTTGAGACGTTTTGTTTTAATGTGGTAGAGCAGAAAAAAAAAATTAGGTAAGTTTAGTCAGATTTTTTAATTAGAATTACTTTTTTTCTGATTGTGAGATGTGAGAATAAAACTCATTTCTATTGAGTACATTTTTGTTTGTTTGTTTCTTTGTTTTCAGATGCTCAAACCCATGTTCAGAAGAAGGAAAAATGTTTGACTAAGGATTTGCTTCTATCCTAGAGAAAATGAAGGAGAAAAGGATTAGAAGTGATTAGAAACAATTGACTAATGTTGAAACTTTGATTATACATGATTAAAGAGATAAAAATGAATGTATTTGGTTAATAGACTTTGAAGTTGTAGTAAGTGAATTGTATCTATTGATATCATACATAAATAATAATCAGAGATTTATTTTTATAAGGGAGACAGTGATTAAAAATAGCCTATAAATTAATGCCAGACCTCAGTGGTTTAAACAGGGAGGTAAACATCCCATATAAATGGAAAGGGAATGCAGAATTATATTCAATCAATGACAGATAACTCAAAACTGTATTGCCTAGTTTAATATGAGTTGGGAGATTATAATTTTATGTGGAAATGAAAGGTATATAAAGTTCTTAAGACTTTGAAGATAAATTTGATATTTAAGGACAAATAATATTTGGAAAGTTTAAACTCTATACTAAATAGGGAAGTTGAACAAATCCTAGGGACAGGAAAGGAGGGATGGAGTGGCTAGAGAAGGAATACTTCAGAGTAGCTGCCTGACAAAGTCACATATGTTAACCTTCTAGTATTACAAGTTGATTATGAATATCTAGGGCTCAATGGAAATCACTAATGCAATTAGACTACACAGATAAAATGTCAATTAATTTTTAAAATGGTTTTTACTTTTATAAAGACAATTTTTTTTCAGATGAAATTTTGTTCCTGGTTTCTCATCCAATCTAGTGGAAACACAAACTGTAAGGTTCAGTAAGAAACTAAGAATTTCTAAAGACCAACCTCACACCGTAATTCATTTTTTAAAGGAGGACCATGCAGTCAAAAACTGTAAAGCTACAGAAAGAAAACAACTTGAGAATTACAGAAACAAACCTCTCTAAACCAGTGGAATTTGTTCTTTTGGGATTTTCTGATATTCCCCAATTGCACTTGTTTCTCTTTGGAACATTCTTAGTCATCTATGTGATTATCCTGTTGGGGAATGGTATCATTATTCTATTAACAAGACTAGAGCCTACTCTCCAGACCCCCATGTACTTCTTTATCAGCAACTTTTCTTTCTTAGAAATATGTTATGTGTCTGTTACTATTCCTAGAATGCTCATGGATCTTTGGACTCTGCAAGGAAACATTTCTTATTTGGCCTGTGCTACACAAATGTGCTTCTTCCTTGTGCTAGGGGCCACAGAGTGCTTCCTCCTAGCTGTGATGGCCTATGACCGCTATGTTGCCATTTGTAACCCTCTGCATTATGCTCTTGTCATGAGTAACAAGGTGTGCATCCAGCTGGTGGTTGGCTCTTGGGTTGGTGGAATTCCAGTTCAGATAGGGCAGACGTTCCAGATTTTCTCTCTGCCCTTTTGTGAATCTTATCAAATAAATCATTTCTTCTGTGACATTCCCCCCATGCTCAAGCTGGCCTGTGGAGACATCTTTGTGAATGAGATGGTTGTCTATATATTTGCTGTGTTGTTTGTCACTGTTCCTTTCATGTTGATCCTTGGATCCTACAGCCGAATTATCTCAACCATCCTCAAATTACCATCAAACACAGGAAGGAGCAAAGCCTTTTCCACCTGTTCCTCTCACCTTGTAGTTGTCTTTTTGTTCTATGGATCAGCCTCTATCTCCTATTTAAACACCAAATCCAATCAGTATGAAGGAACAGACAAACTCCTCTCTCTTTTCTATACCATTTTAACCCCAATGTTCAATCCTATGATATATAGCCTCAGGAACAAGGATGTCACTCAGGCATTGAGAAAATTCTTTCCCAGATTATTAGCATTCTGATACAATTGAAGTCACAGCAATTATTGTACATGTACACATATATGTATAATATATTTAAATAGAACATAATTAAACCTTGTAATAAATATGTAGATGAGCTCATGATGCAATTTCATTTTCATGGACACAGTGTTCTCAAAGATAGATGTGACAGTTGTGCAAATTCATTCAGAGTGCTCTTTTGTTTTGTTTTGTTTTGTTTTGTTTTGTTTTGTTTTGTTTTGCAAGGTAGGGTCTCACTCTGGTCCAGGCTGAATTAACTATGTAGTCTCAGGGTGGCCTCGAACTCTTGGCGATCCTCCTACCTCTGCCTCCCGAGTGCTGGGATTAAAGGCGTGCGCCACCACGCCCAGCGAGTGTTCTTTTTTTTTTTTTTTTTTTTTTTTTTAAATTATTTTATTTATTTTGGTGAGAGACACAGAGAGAAACAGATAGAGAGGAGAGAGGAAGACAGATAGAGCTGGGCACGCCAGCAGCCTCTCAGCTGCTGTGAATGAAATCCAGATGTGTGCGCCGCCTTGTGGTCAAGTGAGGCATTGCGCCCTTGCGTCACTTTGCATCTGGCTAAACGTGGGACCTGGAGATTGGAACCGCTGGTGATTGGAACCGGTGTTCTTAGGCTTAGCAGGCAGGTGCCTTAAACCCTAAGTCATCTCTCCAGCCATCATTCAGAGTGTTCTTGCAGGATGTGCACAAAAATGCCTGTATTGTTTCAGAAGTCTGCTCTCCTATGGGTTTCTACACAAACCACAGAATAATGTAGAACAAGCCCCATTTATTCTTCATCAGGTATCTAATCAATTAACATTCTGCACAAAATCATAGAGGGGACATCAGACAGAAGAACGTATTATAGTAGAAATGATCTTTTTCTCTAGCAACTTATTGCTGCTTCATTGGCTATTCAAGACATGTATTAAAATACTGCTTCCCTTCCATGACTGACACTTCATATAACCTTTGCAAACTTATTATCTCTAGTAGTCAGGAGGAATACAGATACTTTTTATCATCTTGAGAAAGTATAATAGTTGTAGATTTTAAGATGTGAATTTCATCTAGTAGACTTATTTATGTTTACAAAGTTATTAACATTATTCTTTGTTGTTTCTTTAATAATACATAAGGGTTATGGTGTATATTTTATTTCTGTTATTTCTAATTTACTAGCTGATTCTGTTGAAGTTTGCAAAAATATTTTCTGTTCCCAAGAGGATTGGTAGATCTGTTCCATGTAGTAAGAATGCCTAATTGGATCTATCACATGCTAAATCTGAACAGTTTCCCCACATTTTTATTCAGGCCAGTTTAATTTTCTTTGTTGTTTCTTTAATAGTTTTAAAAATCTAAAATTTTCTTTATACCTTTGATAACCTTACAGAAATTTTAATTTGACAGATTCTTTCGATTTATTTATTCATATGTTTGCTTATTTACAAACAGCTAGGACCTCACATTAAAAATCAGACAGAACTTCAGCCAGGCTGTCCTCAAACTTTGAAGCAATCCTGTTACCTGAGCTTCTGAAGTTCTATGATTAGAGGCGTTTCCCATCATGTCCATTTGTTCTATCTTCTCATGATTCTTTCAAGCCATCTAAAAATCAGAACAATTCAGGTGTGTTCAATGAAGAAAAATAAATAAATAAATAATATTGGAATTTTTTACTTCTATGTGATTGTATGTCATTTTAAGAAGAAATCACTAGAGGCTACCAATGCTAATGAGCTGAAGTTTATTGAAAAAAAAAAAAAAAAAACAGTGATCTCAGTACTTCATCTTAAAAGAGCAAAATTCTTCCTCAGTATCACTTTTGGTGAAAATGAATTCTGCATGATAGGCTCTAGGCCAGAAAGAAACAAGGGAAAGGAAAGGAGGGAAGGAAAGAGGGAGAGAGAGAGAGAGAAATAGAGACACAAAGAGAAAAATAGTAGTTCCCTGTTTCATAAAGGAAAAGAGAGGAAAAACTTATAAGCACAGATTTCTCTGAGATTATGGAATATGTATTCTTGATTTATACATTAAACCCATATATAATAATCATGCATCTTAGTGGTATCTTATGGACCATTTTTAGCAAATGCTTATTTAATCATTATTCAGATTTACTTATTTTTATATTAGTATAAATGATACTATAAAGCATGAGGTCCTGATCTAGATATTATACAACTTTTATGGTTCACATAATTGAATTACATTATTAATTCTGCCCATGAGTGTGTTGAAATTTCTTCCATGAAAGTAAATATGCATTACCATTTTTGTCTCTAAGCCACTGCAGTAATTACTAACTCCCTTAGTTGGTACCACTTAGCGAGATAGAAATTTTAAGAGACCTAAAGTAATATCAAATTTATCTCCTAAATTGCCTGATAGTTAACAAATAACCCTATGAATGGCCAATGGTGGCTGTACCCCAGCAGCAGGCATTTGAATAGAAGCAAGAACCCCTTGTTTTCCCACTAACACAAGCTAGCCAACACTACTCTAAAGAAGAACACAAAAGTTCTCCATCAACCACAGAGGCACCTGCGAGGAAATAATCCTGAAAAAATTGAGAGTAATCGCAGCTGCCCATCTGCCATTCCCTGGCACACCAACAAAAAATATCAGTACTATGAAGAGGGGCCCCAGCCATCTCCCAGGAGGCCCAGCTGTCTCTGGACAAGGAGGGTCTTGAATCACTCCACCACAGTTTCCACATCAGTGGAACTTTGTGTGGACTTTGAGGAAGCAGCTCAGGGATCTGGAGATGATGGCACTGTGTGTGGGGGGGTGGGCAGGCAAGGGTAAGTTAGGTACAAGGGTCCTGAATGTTTCTGAGTTTGGAAAACCTGAACTGGTGTCTTCCAGCAGGAGAAGGTAGTGGCTCTCCCCTGCCAGGGAAAACTGCCATCTCTAGCCAACAACTTCATGGTAGCCTTTGCATAGTCCTGGATCTCCATGCAAACCATGGTCCATCTTCAAAAGCTCTTCCAGCCTATAAGGTTCATTATGTCCTGCTTCATTCTGCATCTCAGCAGCAGCTCCTGGAACCATGTGCATTTTACAACTACTTCATGCATTTTTCATGCTTCCAAAACTAGTATCAGATGTATAGGACACAGCCATATTCTTAATTCAGAAACAACAGATCAGGGTCCTTCTCTAATCAACTCTTTTCCAAGAGATTGGATTTCTATCATAGTCTTTCCTCAGGCATACTCTCCATTGTTTTAATGTAAAACAGCTGTGCCATCTTCCTTAAGATTGCTAATGTGTTTGACAATAGCAGCTTCAGTAACCTTAAACCAGTCTCAGTTTTAACTGTAATTAACTTGTAATTTTAACTTGCTTTAGAAAGCTCACAAGCCAATCTCACTGAATTTAGCATTCTCAAACTCTCATCAGAACAGTCCATAAAACTTGGTTTACTGCCCCAGTAGGCATCTTCAGTTGCAAGCACCAAGCCCATGCCAGTTGCTCAAAAACAACACTTCTAAAAGACTAAAATCCACATGGTCTGATTCATCTCACCCCACATTATGGTAACAATTTCAGTAGTAGACAGCTTCAGGTTCACTGAGATGAACTATCAAACTGTAATGGGTCTAGGGTCACTCAGAGATTCACCAGTCCAACACAAATATGTCATTAATATATAGAAGTATGTATTTCTGGCCAGGACTACACTTCAAGCTAGGAATTCTAGAATGCAGCCCCCAGTTACATCTGGTCAGGGTTTATAAGGACAAATACCAAAGGTATCATTTTTAAGTTACCATATCCTGCATACCACAGGTAACATTTTTTATAACATTTCCTTATCCATCATACAGACCAGTCACAGTTATGGAGGAAATGATATTTATTAAAGCTTACAGATACAGGGGAAGTTCCACAGTGGCAGAATAACTTGGCCTGCTCCTACAGGATCAGGCAGAGAGAGAGAGATGCCACAAGCCAAGCCAAAAGCCACGCAGCACACTTCATGAACTCCAGGTAGAATTAGGTACTTTGAATATAATTAGATTGGAATTTCAAACCCACCACCATTTTGTAAGATCTGCCCAGTGACACCTCCTCCAGCCAGGTGGCTGCAGATCCAAATTACAAACTAATAAAACACTGAATATATGAGGGGCCATCTATTCAAACTACCACAATATCCCAGTCAGAATGGCTATTATCAAGAACACTGACTACATATGCTGTTGAGACTGTGGACAAGAAGAAACTCTTATTCATTGCAGGTGGGAGTGCAAAATTTTAGAGCCATTGTGAAAATCATTAATGAGGTTTCTGAAATATTATTGCCATATGATCCATTATTCCAAACCATCTTGGGTTTTCAAAAACACTTTTTTTTCTTGAGAGCGAGATAGAGGGAGAGACAGATAGAGAATGGGCACTCCAACTGCCTCTCAGCTGCTGTGAACAAATTCCAGATGCATCAGCCACCTTGTGGGCAAGTGCAGCATTGCGCCCTTGCATACTTTACATATGGCTAAACATGGGAACTGGAGAATCTAAGAAGCATTCTTGGGCTTTGGCAGGCAGGCACCTTAACTGTTAAGCCATCTCTCCAGCCCCCCAAAAGCACTTTTGAAATTAAATAAAATATCATATATGTGCACACCAGAATTGCTATAATAATAAAAATTACTATTTGTGTCCAATGTGTAAAGTGTGTCACAAAACAAGAAGGATTTGTATAAATTGAATCAAGACAATAAATAACTTGGATAATGAATTTAGTAGACAATGTTATACATAAATAATTGTCACTATGAATAAATTTTAAAGAAAAAAACACATGTGGGATGAGAGATATACTCATGAAAAATATGACTAAACCTTTTGGTTTGATTTAAATCTGTGTGTGTGTGTGTGTGTGTGTGTGTGTGTGTGTGTGTGTGTGTGTTTTGGAGTGCACATGTCATAGTGCAAGCATAAAATTCAGAAGATATCTTTGGGCGTTGGTCCCCATATTTGGTGGAGACCATTGTTTGAGACAAGGTTGCTTATTGTTCTCCACTGTGCATGCCAATATAGCTGATCCAGGAACTTCAGAGCTCCTCCTCTCTCCACCTCTTGTCTTAGAGTTGATGGGCTGGAAATACAGACTTGTGCTACTGCATCCAGCTTTTACAGGGGTTCTGAGAGGGATCCTGAATCAGATGTTTATGTTTACATGGTAAGTACTTTACGCACTGAGCAATCTTCCCAGTACCTGACTAAACTTGTGAAAATTATGAATACAATACATAAAATTAAAATCATATTGTGTGAGATGAGCAACAATTCTGATAGTGTATGGGAATACATAGGAAATTTTAAGGTACAGAAAAACTTTCTTCATATAGAGAAATCTCTTTCTATAAAGAAATAATTCTCATGGCAACACTATATATATGCATGTGTGTGTGTGTGTGTGTGTGTGTGTGTGTGTGTGTGTGGTGTGTGCATGTTTATATACACATTTATATATAATACATTAATGCATATAAGTAAATACTAATGTAAAGTGTAAAATCCTGTGGTAAGTAAAATAAGACAGAAATAGCCAGAGAACATGAAAATGACAGAACAAAAATTTGATTGTTTTAGTTTCTCACATGAAACTAATTAGAAATATAAATCTTCCAAAATTAAGTTGATCCACAAGAGAAAATGTTCCCAAGGGTGTTTTTGTTAGAGAGACTGTCCTTATTTAAGAGCAATGGGTGTTTTGTGCAAACTTAATTATTGTATTACAATGTATGCCTGAGACAAACAAGAGGTTCAAAATATCACAGCACATAATCTTCATTTCCATAGACTATTTCATGCTGATCTATGAAGGTAAGCTCTAAGTGTACAGTTACATTTTTTTATTTAAGAATATCTCTAATGTGTGTGAACATATATGTGCATATAAACATAGACCAAATCCTATGTAAAACAAATGTATTTTTACACATATGGCTGGTAATGTGTTATAAAAGTAGTTATACCTAAACTTTAGCTTTAAAGTATATGGTAGTAATAAATCTTATTTTTTAAGATTTTAAAAGAGGAATTGCTCTGATGTTGAAAGTCAAGATTGAATCAAAAATCAGACAGGCATGCAATTCTGCAATATTTATCTGAAAATGAGTTACCTACTATGACACATGTCTGCCTAGTCTTGATACTAAATATAATTAGAGGACTAGGGCAATGGCTTAGGAGTTTTAGGTGCTTGCCTGTAAAGCCTAAAGACCTTGGTTCAATTCCCCAGGACCCATGTAAGCCAGATGCACAAGGCAGTGCATTCATCTGGAGTTCATTTGAGCATCTGGAATCCCTGGTACATTCTCTCTCTCTCTCTCTCTCTCTAATAAATAAATATAAAATATTAAAAAATATAATTAGATATCAGTCAAATAAGAGTAATGGTATCAATGATGAAATAATTTCAAGGTAATAATTAAAACAGACACAAGTAGGACTATGGAAATACAAGAGTATATTTGTCTGATTACATTTATTTATCTGTATATGAACCGTGTCTTAACTGTCAACAATTTGCATAGTTTTACTATACTGGAGAAGATAGAAAGTGTAACTAGTTTGTGATGTGGGAGAATAAGTATTAAGAAAGTGTAATGAGGGCTGGAGAGATGGCTTAGTGGTTAAGGCGTCTGCCTGAGAAGCCTAAGGACCCTGGTTCGATTCTCCAGGTCCCACGTAAACCAGATGCACAAGGGGATGCATGCATCTGGAGTTCGTTTGCAGTGGCTAGAGGCCCTGGCATGCCCATTTTCCCTCTTCCTTTCTCTCCCTCTTTCTCTCTCTAATAAATAAATAAGTAAATAAAAATAAAATCTTTTTTTAAAAAAAGAAAGTGTAATGAGAATTTTCAAGTAATGATGATTTCTTCATATTGGGCAATATTAAAATAAAGATAAGAATAGATGTTTATGTTTATTTTGCCTTTAAAAAATACCATTCAGGCTGAGCATTGGCACACATCTTTAATACCAGCACTTGGAGTATCACTATAGTTTAAGGCCACCCTGAGACTACATAGTATATTCCAAGTAGCCTGGGCTAGAGTGAGACCCTACCTCAAAAAAAAAAAAAAATACCATTCAGGGAGCTGGAAAGATGGATAGTGATTAAGGTGCTTGCCTGGGAAGCCCAATGTCCCAGGTTTGATTCCCAAGTATCCATATAAGACACATGCACGAGGTGACTCATGAGTCTGGAATTCATTTGCAGTGGCTGGAGACCCTGGCATGCCCATTCTCTCTCACTATTTGCCTCTCTCTCTCTCTCTCTCTCTCTCTCTCTCTCTCTCTCTCTCTCTATATATATATATATATATATATATATATATATATATATAGATAGATAGATAGATAGACAGACATACACGTGTGTGTGTGTGTGTGTGTGTGTGTGTGTGTGTGTGTGTGTTTAGTTTCTTGAATAATTTCAAAGCCTGAGTTAGTCAAAGCTGAGCTGGGTCACCATGCCTTGCTTCCCTGTGTGGATTCTAGGTGTTAAACTCAGGACTTGATGCTGATAAATCAAGCACATTAGCGACTAAACTTTCTCCACCCCCCACATACTATTTCACTCTTACTCACTAAAAGAAGGTACTTGTCTCCACAACATGCACTTCTTAGTACTTATCAGCAATTCACATCCCTTGATAAACTTGGCAAAGTTATAGTTGATTCTAGTAAAATTTTATATATGTATTTTACATCATTTTAAGTGTATATGTTCTTTTTAATGTTATAAATCACGTAGAAACAAGTTAAAGTAGTAGTAAATGGTTACTTAAGAGATGATATGAAAATATTCATGCATTTTATTCTGAAAACACAAAATATAAAGTATTTCAAAGATAAATGAATTAACTTTACTGACCTTATTATCCCTGCAGATGGAGAACATATTAAAATTGCAAAATCAAACATCTCAGCAATGATGGAATTTGTTCTCTTGGGGTTTTCCGATTGTCCCGTTCTCCAGTGGGTTCTGTTTGGAATATTTTTGCTCATGTACTTGACCATCATGATGTCCAACAGCATTATAATACAAATAACAAGACTTGACCGAACACTTCAGTCTCCCATGTATTTTTTCCTCAGCAATTTTTCTTTTGTGGAAATCTGTTATGTAACAGTCATTATCCCAAGGATGCTCATGGACCTTTGTACCCAAAGAGGAAATATTTCTTTGCTTGCCTGTGCCACACAAATGTGTTTTGTTCTTATGCTAGGAGGCATGGAGTGCCTTCTCTTGACAGTGATGGCTTATGACCGCTATGTTGCCATCTGCAACCCTCTGCACTATGCTGTAGTCATGAACCCCAAAGTGTGCACACAGCTTGTGGCTGCCTGCTGGGGCAGTGTGGTACCTGTTGTGATTGGACAGACCTACCAGATTTTTTCATTGCCTTTTTGTGGGCCTAACAGAATTAATCACTACTTCTGTGACATTCCCCCTGTCCTCAAACTGGCGTGTGGTGACACTTTTGTGAATAATTTAGCAATCTATGTAGCTTCAGTGGTATTTCTTATGGTTCCTCTTCTGTTAATCATTGTCTCCTATGGTAAAATTGTCTTCAATGTTCTGAAACTCTCATCTGCTGGAGGAAGGGCCAAAGCCTTCTCCACCTGCTCATCGCACCTGACAGTGGTGTTTCTATTCTATGGAACAGCCATTGTCACTTATGTGCGACCCAACCCAAATCAGTCAGAAGGAATGGGGAAAATTCTGTCTCTTTTCTACACTATTTTGACCCCACTGTTGAATCCTGTCATATACACTCTGAGGAACAAGGATATTATGGCAGCACTGAGAAAACTGTTGACTAAGTTACTAATGTAAGGCACGTGCATAAAATCACGAGTTTTGCTTCTAGATTCGTCATGTAGCTACTACAGAACAGAATGGTTAGATTTATTTCTTCTATATTCTCCAGTATATATACATTATAAGACATTAATGAAAGTTTTATCAAGAGACCTTTGTTTCACAATGTT
The DNA here is from genome assembly GCA_036365145.1 of Orientallactaga sibirica. Lineage (NCBI taxonomy): Eukaryota > Metazoa > Chordata > Mammalia > Rodentia > Dipodidae > Orientallactaga > Orientallactaga sibirica. The sequence continues at coordinate 181,892 of JAEOAD010000420.1, forward strand.
TAATTAAGGGCCTCTATATAATCAGAAACTCAATGAAATCAGTTACAAACACTTTGTGCATGGAACAATCATTCCTCTCAAGATTATCCACTTGGGTTTAGAGGCAGCTTAAGATGCACAATGAAGGCTAAGAGTGTGTTTCACATAACCAGCGTGTGAGCTTGTTTCCTGTGACTTGCTTTCATCGTGGTTTGTATTCTACATGTATGTACTGCCCTTTTCTCATAACAGAGGTTGATTTAGCCTATGTTTAACAAAATAAACAGTTATTTTAGGGAAGCAGTGAAATTCAACATTTTTTTCTTTTCTTTTCTTTCTTTCTTTCTTTTTCTTTTTCTTTTTTTTTTAAGGTAGAGTCTCACTCTAGCCCAGGCTAACCTGGAATTCACTGTATAGTTTCAGGGTGGCCTTGAATGCATGGTGATCCTCCTACCTCTGCCTCCCGAGTGCAGGGATTAAAGTTGTGCATCACCATGCCTGGCTATATTTTTCTTATTTTTAATTATTGGAAGTTTCTGATGTGTGCCTAGCTCTCTGGCGTAGTACGAGTTCACCTCTGCTGTATAGAACCAGATCTCACGGATCTCTAAACTTCAGTCCACCAGTGGCAACTTCTGGCATGACTTTCATGGCATGTTTTGTCGAGAGTTTTAGAGTCTTTCACCATGATCCAGTCAGTGGTGTTGCTCTTGCATCCCTTTTTGTTGATCATGGTCTCCATGGCAACATTATCTGGAACCTTTTGAAACTGTCATCAGACCCAGAGAGAGCGAGCCAAGGTCTGCCCAGTGCTTATCTCACCTGATAGTTGTAGTCTCATTTTTTTGTAAGGCAAGTAGCACTTGAAACATCCCAAGCTGACTCAATCAGAAGGAATTGTAAATTTGGTGTCTTTTAGACCGTTTTGATCTCAGTTTTGAATACCATTATGTATACTCTGAGGAACAGGAATTCCATGATAGCAATGAGATCCCTGCTAACCACAGCTAATTTAAAGTGTAGTAGTGGCCCACATTATGGCAAGTGGCTTTATAAACTTAGTTCATTTCTTCTGTGTGCCTAGAGAACAAATTAACCCAATTACAAGTAGTTGTTTTTAAGATTTTTTTCTTTCCTATGTGGAATCTATTTAGAGTTAAATGAAAAATGTGTAATGTAGCCTGTGACTATGGTCTTATTTTTAGATGCATTTTCTTTTCCTTTACAGTTTTTGCTTTGGCTTACTTTCCTGACCATGTGATTGAATTTAGTCTATTATAATTAGTAAAACTAGCTAAAATAACATAAGAAGGAAAAACATTGTTTATGCTGTGTTGTTTATTTAGTTTACATTTTCTTATGCCCATCTTTATGTTTGATCTGTAAAATCTTTTCTAATATTTTATTTATTTATTTGAGAGATAAGGAGCCAGAGACAAAGAGAGAAAGAGAGAGAGAGAAAGAGAATGGGTGGCTAATCATTGCAAAGGAACTCAAGATGTATGCACCACCATGTGCATCTGGCTTACATGGTTACTGGAGAATCAAACCTGGCTCCTTAGGCTTTGCAGGCAAGCATCATACCTCTAAGCCATTTTTCCAGCCCACCCTGTAAAATCCTTACTTCCTGAGCACATTTGTTCCTTTACATACCCAGACATCATTGTTCTTGGGAAATCTTAGGTCCTAATTTATTTAGTATTAACCAATTCTATTATGTAATTTTCTTTTTTTTCTTTTTTTAATTTTTAAAATTATTTTTTAATGACAACTTCTATATGTACATACAAAAAACACCTGATATTTCCCTCCCCTATCCCCATTCCACTTTAGAACTCCAGTCTCCATAACATCCCCTCCCTCTCTCCATTAGTCTCTCTTTTAATTTGATATCATCATCTTTTTCTTCTATTTTGAAGGTCTTGCAAAGGTATTGCTAGGCACTGCAAGGTCATGGATATCGAGGCCAATTTCTGTCTGGACAGTTGCATTGTAAGAGGTAATACCCTTCCTTTGGCTCTTCCATTTTATCCACCCCCTCTTCTGCAATGGTCCCTAAGCCTTGGAGGGTGTGGCAGGGATGTTTCAGTGCTGGGCACTCCTCCATCCCTTCTTCTCAGCACTATGTTGCCATTTGGGTCATCCCAGTGGTCATTGCCATCTGAAAAGAGAAGCTTCTCTAACCAGAAGTGAGAGTAGCATTAATATGTGAATATGAACATTAAGTGTAGTGCTTTCAGGGCAGCTTGGTGGGAATAATATATACATTTAGTCAGACAAGAGCAGGTTTTATACCCCTAAGGCTTATGACCTCACCTGCCATAGACTTTTGCTTAGGTTTTTCAGTACCATGTATGTATTCCCTCCCATAGAGAGGGCCTTCAGTCCAATTATGGAGCAGTTGATTACCCCAAGAGTAGACATGGCAATATTGCACCCGTTCAGTCATTGGGCCTGTAGGGCCAAGCTTGAATATTCAGTGTCCACTGTTTTCATTGCTAATGACTTCTATCTCTCATACGGCTGCATGCAGTGCAGATTTTTCCAGCTTTCAGTTGGCTGGTCTACAGGGAGAAGGTTTTCTGCTCAGCGCCAGCTTGCTTTCTCAGTGACCTTGCCTCTCAGGCAAGAGATGTCTTCAACAATAGAGTCTTACTATCGTTTCTCAAGGGAAACCAAGGGATTTGGCAAAAGCCTTTAATGTTTTGGAGGCTACCGGGGCCTCCTTGGCCAACATCTCACTGGAAGGTATCTCATCTCAGGCACTGAAAATTTTCTAGTAACAGTCTACAGCTTCTAGATGTGCCATTCTTCAAAAAAGTAGGTTTACATTAGTCTTATTCACAATATCTTGAATTTAGATTGACCCTCCCCTTGCCCTTCTTTTACGCATTCTCTTCCTATGGCCTCGCTTAGGCCATTCCCCTCCCTGTAATCTATTCTTCTACTTACATATGTGCAATACCATACACTTAAGTCCTTCCCTTTCCTCCGTCCCTTATAGCCTTTTACCAGCTTACTGATTTCTGGTACCTATTTTTGGTTCCAGTTCACACACAAGTCTATACATTTGTAGCTAGGATCCACATATGAGAGAGAACATATGACATTTGGTTTTCTGAGCATGGGTTACCTCACTTAGTATAATCCTTTCCAGATCCATCCATTTCCCTGCAAACCCTTCAACATATTGACATAGGCAAGGACTTTCTGAATATTATCTAATTTTCAATTCAAACATCCAATACCTTTGGAAATTGGGTTGAATTTTGGTCCCTAACAGATCTTCATCCAGTGTGACCTTTCATTAAAAGCACTAGAATATATAAGTATTTTGCAATGCAATTATCACAGTTTTCATTTGGCACCAATTTCAGTGAGAATTATTTTCCTTAAGAGGCAGAAGGAGTTCAGAAAAGAAAACAAAAACAAAAACAGAGAATATCAAGTGATGGTAGGGATAAAGATCCAGGAGATTCAGCCACAAACTAACACTATGGGTCCACAAAGGTCTGAAGAGCAAAGGATGAACAAGCTCTTGGTCATCTTAGTTTGGGAACTATGGTGGTTTGCTCCAGGTGCCCCCTATAAACTTAAGTGTTCTGAATGCTAGATCCCCAGCTGTTGGCAAGTTGGGGACTGGAGCCTCATGGAGGTGATATATTATTGGGGGTGGGATTATGGGTGTTATAGCCATCTTTCCCTTGCCAGTGTTTGGCACACTCTCCTGTTGCTTTTGTCTACCTGATGTTGGCCAGGAGGTGATGTCCACCCTCTGCTCATATCAATGCTTTCTCCTGCCATCATGGTGGTTCCCATTGAGTCTGTAAGCCAAAATAAACCATTTCCTCCCACAAGATGCTCTTGGTCAGTTGTTTTCTGCCAGCCACTCAAAGTTCACTGCAACAGGGGCTAATTGTTCATCATCCATATTGAATGTTAATGAGCCCAATATTGTGCAGGTCTTTTGGAGGTAATAGCATCTGCTGTGAGCACATGAAGTAATGGCCACTTCATGTCTAGAAGATAGTGTTGCAAAGCCTTCCTCCCCATCAAGTGGCTAGCACTTTTTTTGGTCCACTCTTGCACATGTTCCCTAAACTTTAAAGGAGCTGATAAAGACTTCTCATTTAGCACTGAGAACTCAAAGGTCACTGATTCTCAGCATTTTCATGAGTTTAGCAACAAGAAAGAAACATCTCTGACCAAAGACAAAAGCAACACTAATCTATGGGCATAAACAATATAAATATTTGTAGGCAATGCTATGGGCACAAGATATCCTTTTAGTCAAACCACAGCAGTAGAGTGCCTCCTATGTACTGTACCAGCCATAGGTTTTTGACTAGTATTTTGGTACTAGGTGAAATTTCTTCCCCATAATAGTAAGTTTAATAACCAATCAGAGAATAGTTAGTTAGCCCCATAACAGTCATGTAACTATTGCACCAATAGATAGATAATTGGCTGCCTGGCCAGTTCTATTCCATGCTAAGGTGTGTCCACAATTAAGCCTGTTGATGACTTTTTCAGCAGCCTGTATAGATAGCATTTTCTAGGTATAACACCTATATGTCTAGCCAGGAGGGAGGAGGTTTCCAGCTAAGTACCAATTCTAACTTTTGTATCCTGTTACCAACACATGTAATGTTTCAAACAACAGAATCTTTCAATCTAGTTCTGTTGGGAAACCAGGAGCCTTGACTAGAGCCTACATTGTTTAAGGGCCCTCAAGGACCTCTGCTACCAACAACTCACTAGTTGGTATCTCAGCCCTGGCAATGCGATTTTTCTGTAACAACCTATGATTGGTGATGGAATTGTTATTCAACACTATAGGAAGTTTCTGCACAAACTAGATATTTCCCTTAATTATAATTTTAATTAGTTAACAAATAATTGGTGTTCCCTATGTCTTTTTCATAACATATTTAGTTTGGGAAACTTTTCCTTACTCTTTCATCTTCTTGGACAATAAATATTTAAAACAGTGTTCAACATCTTTATCCATTAAGGAAATTAAATTAAAATTACTTTGCGATACACTTGACTTCTGTCAGAATGCCTATCATCAAAAAATCAAATAGTGGTGAAGGTATTAGGAAAGAGGAATGCATATTTACTCCTGGATGTGGTGTAAACTGGTTTAGTTACTATAGAAATCAGTGTGAAGGTTTTCAAAATGCTAAAAGTAGCATTACCATGTGAATCAGCTGTATCACTCCTGGTCATATACCTGAACGATTACACTTTACTGTCAGGTACCTGCTCATCAATGTTTAGTTCTGCTGTATGCATAATAGCGAGAATATAATCAGCCAAGATGGATATTAACTGATGAATACATAATGAAGATGAGGTACATATACACAATGGAGTCTTATTCAAATTATGGGATTTTAAGGAAGGGAATGGATCTTGAAAATATTATGTGAAGTGTGGTTATCCAGGCTCAGAAAGACAAGCACCATATATTCTCTCATGTACAGATCCTTCTGTGTAAGTTGAAATATCAGTCACTAAAGGCCAGGAAACTAGAAATGGGCCATGGCAGGGACAAGAGGAGGCTTTATTAAGAATGAAAGTAAAGAGGTATAATACTGGGGATTTAAAGGTTTAAGTGTTGACTATTGAGGTGCTTCAAAACTCACCAAAGTGCTAAGAAGTTCAGCACTAAGTGAGACATCTCTATCGCAACCTCCAAGGCTCAGAGATAATTTTGAACAAGGTGGAGGAAAGAATGTAAGAACTAAAGGAAGGGGAGGAATGCTTTGCAAGACTGTCTTCCAGACACAAAGTGGTTGTGGTGTTCATAACCTCACATTGGTTAATGCTACCTATACAAGGCCTCACACAATATAATAAAACTCACAATTATTATTTTGAAAGGAAGAAACTAGTTTTCTCTACTTGTCAATCTTCCATGATATAAAAGTACATTTTTTGTTGCATATGTGTATGTAGGTTTATGGACATATATGTGCTACCACCCACATGAAAAAGTAGTAAGACAACCTTGGAGTTTGGTGTTCTCCTTTCACCTATTTTGTTTATTTTCTTATATTTTATTTATTAATTTATTATTAATTATTAGAGATAGCGAGACAGAGAGACAGATAGACAGAATGGGCACAACAGGGCTCCAGCCACTGCAAACAAAGTCAAAATTCATGAGCCACCCTGTGCTTCTAGCTTATGTGGGTCCTGGGGAATTGAACCTGGGTCCTTAGGATTCTTAGGCAAGAGCCTTTACTGCTAAGCCATCTCTCCAGCCCTCCTTCCACCTGTTCTGATATAGAGTCTCTTGTTGTTTTGTCACTTGGAAGGCCCAACTAGCTCCCCTGGCCTTTTTGGGGTACAAGTGATTAAACTCAGAACAGCAGGCTTGAGGAGCATGCGCCTCTTGAACCACTGAGAAATCTTCCCAGCCCTAGTGAAAATGTAATTTATTTCTTTTGAGGCAAGCTCGATAGACTGGCCGCATAAAAAAAATGAGAAACTGAGAGTGAGAGAGGGAGAGAGAAGAATAGGAGCTCCAGGGCCTCCACCTGCTGAAATTGAACTCCAGACATGTGTGCCACCTTGTGCTCATGTGCGGACTTCTGCACTTGTGTCATCTTGTGTGTCTGGTTTACTCTGAGGAGAGTGGAACATGAGTCCCTATGCTTCAGAGAAAAGTGCCTTAACCAGTAAGCCATCTCTCTAGGCTGAAAATGTAATGTAATTTTTTAGTAGTAAATTTATTCTATCTCTGCAAGAATGAATAAATTCCAGGCCTTCTTAGTCTTTGCAGTAGTTTTTTTTGTTTTGTTTTGTTTTTTTAATTCTTTTATTATTTATTTTGAGAGACAGAGAGACTGGGTACACCAGGGCTTTCAGCCTCTGCCAACTAATTCCAGATGCATGCACCCTTTGTGAGTATGTGTGACATTGGGTACTTGCATAATTGTGTGTCTGGCTACATGAGATCTGGAGATTTGAACATTAGTTCTTAGGCTTCACAGGCAAGCACCTTAACTTCTAAACCATGTCTCCAGCCCATGTTTTACACTGTTTTTGAATCAAAAAGTTTACAAGAATTACTAAAAATAATTAAAATTAACAGATTTCTCTGAGGGAAAAATATAGAGAGAAATATACAAGAGTCTTGATTTGTTGGTCAGTGTCTGCTCTGAAAATAAGGCCTCCATTTCTAATCAGTTACAGAAGTTTTAGGAAGAAAAATTAGTAAGGACATCATGCACGGAGAGATGGCTTAGCAGTTAAGGCATTTGCCTCTAAAGCCAAAGGACCTTGGTTTGATTCCCCAGGACCTGCATAAGCCAGATGCACAAAGTGGCACATGCATCTGGGGTTTGTTTGCAGTGGCTGGAGGTCCTAGTGCACCCATGCACACACTCTCTATCTCTCCCTCTTTCCCTGTCTTACTCTCTCACATAAATTATATATATATATATATATAATGATTAGAGACCAAGAGAGTAAAGATACTGTAAATTTATCATCTGATTTTAAAGGTCATAACTCTGGCAGAGATAGGATGTCTAGTTTCTGAACTTTGGTTTCCACTGATGAAGTCTTGATGGGTCAATAATTTGTATGGAGATAGTGGGAAAAAATGCTTCATTTTAGCCCAAGAAAAATGTTAGGAGAAGCCAATGCCTGCAGTTTGTAAGACAGGTCCAGTGTCCTGGCTGGATGTCCACCAGAGACACTTCTTAGTGTATATAAACCAGTGTGACTGTACAGATTCTTCCATTTCATTGTGCATTTCTGATCATTTTTCCTTCATTGACCAATATAACAAAATTAATAAAAAGGATTTTTGTCACTGTCTGAATTATATTGTGCTAATGTTTGTAACATCTAACATTTTCATATGCTTAGGGTTTATCATATGTTAACTGTTATTGTATGTTATATGCCCTTTTGGACTGATCTATAATTTAAAATGGTAGACTGTGGAAATAAAAAATAAGCATATGTTAATTATTTAAACAGGTGTACTCACTGGAATGCACATCCAAAGGATAAGTACCTACTTTTACTATTATCACAGCCAAAAAATAAAACAGCAGAAATAAATCTTGCTTAAATAATAATTTTAACCTTTTCAACACATTATGTTTAATCAATGCATGATGGCCTTACTAATTTTTCTTCCTAAAACTTCTGTAAATGATAGAAACCGAGGCCTTATTTTCAGAGCAGACACTGATCAACAAATCAAGACTCTTGTATATTTCTCTCTATATTTTTTCCTCAGAGAAGTCTGTTTCTTTTTAATTATATTGGTAATTCTTGTAAACTTTTTGACTCAAAAACAGATGTATTTTGTTCTTGGCTTTGTCATGTTCATGCATTTTGTCCTTATGCTTCAGCTTGTCACTTATGGAAATGGCCATTGATTCACTGTGGCATTGGTGACAAAGCACATGGGTAGCGTGTGGTTTACACGTGTAATGTGCCTGTGGTGGGGAACATTTATTTGTGGTGGGCACAGGGCTGTGGTTCCCAGAACAGAATATTACATGTTCTACTCATTATTCTTCCTCCCTTTACTGTTTTTGAACCAGAGCCTTACTGATACTGGAACTTGTTTTGTGAACCTTAGTGATATTTGCTTCCTTTGAGGGACTGAGGTTCAGACACATGTGGCAAGCACAGCTGATTTCTTTGGACCCAGAGATTCAAACTCAGGTAGATTTGGGCCCTTCAGGCCCTCACACTTGCCCAGGAAGCACATTTCACCACTGAGCCATCTTTTTAGTACCCAGATACATCACTTTAAATAATAAAGTTATATTTTATGGCACTAAAGTGTTCTTTTCATGTCATACTATAAAATACACTTAGTTCACCTCCAAATATCGCCATAAATGTTAATAGTCTCAGCACTGTTCAAAAGTTCAAAGTAGGGGAGGGGGAGATGGACAAGCAGAGGAAGCACTTGCTGCACAAGGGTGAGGCCTGGAGTTCAGATCTCCAGAACCCTTGTAAATGCCAAGCTGGTGAAATGGCCTGACTGTTCTCCTAACACTCAAAAAAAAAAAAAAAAAAAAAAAAAAAGAAAAAAAGACATGGGATCCCCAGTGCATACTGGCTTTGCTAGTCCAGCCAAATCAGTTAACTCTTGGTTTAAATGACAGTGAAGTTTATGACAATTTTAATGTAAGCCTCTGATGGATTAAATCAAAGAACCTATGATACTTGGCAGAATGTTAAAAAAATGACAGGTTTCATAAACCAGTCTAGTAGGAATAGAGGCTTCATAGTATTCTCAAAATAGACAAGGTAATAATTGTACATTTTGTTAAATTTGGCAATAATTGTCCATATGTCAATTCAAATAGTATTGCTTGCTAACTTACTATTCACGTCTAAGAAATAAACCATGCTGCACATTCTAATCCTATGGGAGACAGAAGAGAGAACATTGCATCAGAGTAGAGAACTTTATCTTGGAAAAATTAAATAACATGAATCTTCAGACACTAAAATGTTTTTAATTAGAAATGTTAATGTGTGAGCAGATGAGGTCTCTGGGGCAAAATATTTTATTTACAAGAACATTGGTGCTTTTAAGGAACAAGATTGCTTAACATTAGGTATAATACATTAATATAAGTAGTTTAACAAAGTAATTTTGTTAACTAAATATTTCAGCAACCTACAGTGAGAAAAATGAACATTAACCTAGAGAAGAATGGTAAATATATTTTATACTATTATCAATTTTAGTACATATTTGAATTCAAATTAATATTTAAGATTTTTAAAAATAATTTTATTTAAAATACATATTTCTTATATCATTAGGTATAATTTAAAATAAGATTATTAAAATAAGGACAGATGCTGCATACTTATAATAGGAAAAATACAGTAAACAACCTCCTTGAGTACAGACAATTTTATAGAAATATTTTTTGAAGGACTATATCATACCAAATAGTTGTCATAGTCATGTATATTAATAGAAGACTTAAAACAATCCATAAAACAGTTTTATGATTGTAGATTAACTCAAGAACTATTAATACATAATCTAGTTCACCATAAAATTAGGATTTTTTTTTAAAGAATAAAAATGAACCAGCATGGTGGTGTACACGTTTAATCCCAGGACTTGGGAGGCAGAGTTAGGAGGATCACTAAAAGTTCAAGGCCAGCCTCAGACTACATAGTTAATCCCAGGTCAGCCTTAGCCAGTGGAGACACTACCTCAAAAACATATGAAAAATAAAATAACTATCATTTTTATATTTTCAGATAATTTACGATAAATATATGCATTGCATATGCCACATTTGAAATCAAATGTTTAGACTAAATAATTAATTGTGTAATTATTAGGTAAATAATATTGGATAGCTGATAGAAATGACAACATAATTATAGGTATAACATAGAAACAGAAAAAAAGGCCCATAAATTGATTTCAATTGGTGTACAATAAAGATGACATAATGAATCAGTTCTGTTTTTTTTTTAAATTTTATTGAATATAAGTTTTTTCCAAAAATTGGAGTAATATAATCTGATTAGTGCATGTTGAATAAATTTATCTTTTTTATAACTTGTTCCTCTGAGCAAAACATTCACAAAAGGAAGATAGTAGCTGGGCGTGGTGGCGCACGCCTTTAATCCCAGCACTCGGGAGGCAGAGGTAGGAGGATCACCGAGAGTTCGAGACCACCCTAAGACTACATAGTTAATTCCAGGTCAGCCTGGACCAGAGTGAGACCCTACCTCGCAAAACCAAAAAAAAAGGAAGATAGTTAAATTTAGATATTAGTAAGATTATCATACATAAGTTTGGAGCTTACAACTTTAAATTGTAATTTATTGAGCTCACAAACTATATTTACATTATTGAAATTATTTCTGCTACGTGTTGTCACTTACAAGTCCAATGCAGGAAAATAATATTTTTAATTCTCTATTAGTCATCATTTTCTACATCTTAAAAGAAGTTATTCCCTTTAAATATTGACTATTCACTTCATTTCTGAATCAAACAATGAAAATCAAATAGAGTTTATAGCCATTTTGTAGGGTCAAATAATATGTGAATAACTAAAACAATCACAATATTTATTTATCAGGTCATTTAGTATTAGTAAAATAAAAGTTGTATTAAATATTGGAAGACATTTCAACACAATGGAATGATTTGTTGTCTTGTTATTAAGACCACAGAATTCAAAAGTAAAAAAAATAGGAAAATATCATAAAATATTCTGGATAATTCCATACTTGAGAGTATGGGATATTAATAAAATCAATGACTGCACTTATTTCTCACTTTCTTCTCCCAAAAAAATATTAAAAAGAAAAGCCCTTCAATGAGTACTTTTCCATTTTGCATGAACTAGTAAGAGAAGTTAAAAAATAAAAGATATTTTTTAAAAATAAAAAAAATAGCTAGCTTTTTTAGGGACATTTATAAATGTAATGGCTATATCAATTTGCTTTAGATGGACAAAAATATTCTATTCATACAATAATCCAATATTTCCAACTTAATATTTTACCTCAAAAAAGTTTATGCAAATAATAATATATCATTATTTTAAATCACCAGTACTTATGAATTGTACAATACAGGAAGTTATGTTCAAATTAATTAAGATGAGGAAATGAACGATTGTAATAAGCATGTATAATGTATTGTATTTCTCAAAAAGCTCCAAGAATTATTTTTTTAAAATTTTAACCATCAAGTAATAAAACATTATTTCAATAGATATATTTAAATTCATTTGAATAGCATGTGGTACATGAATATATTGAAACACAACATGGTAATTTATTGTTTAGGACATTATTATACATCAATTTAATAACCTGAAAAAATTTTAACATTTTATTTTTATTTATTTATTGGAGACAGGGAGAGGGACAGAAAGAGAGGGAGAGTTAGAATGGGCATGGCAGGGCCTCTAGCCACTGCAAACGAACTCCAGATGTATGCACCACCATGTGCATTTGGGTTATGTGGGACCTGGAGATTTGAACCGTGGTCCTTAGGCTTTGCAGACTTGCACCTTAACCACTAAACCATCTCTCCAGCCCAACTTGAAATTTTTTGAGAAAAAAGTTCCATGATCTAGTGTTGCTATGACATTATCACATCACAGAAAAGTATGATAAGATTTTCAAGAAATATAAATTATTGAATCTGGACCAATCAATGATGTGGCTTTTTCCTCAGAACTTTACACTTTTCCTGGTACTCAGTCATCCATAGACTGGTTGGCACTAGGCTCCTTACAAGGCATGCTGAAGTGATTTCTAAGGGAATTTCATAAATGTATTCCAGCAATAACCTGGAATAAAAGAGGTAAAAATTAAATTTATAAGTGATATCTGTTAAAAGACAAAAATCTGGGCTGGAGAGATGGCTTAGCTGTTAAAGAGATTGCCTGCAAAGCCAAAGAACCCAGGTTTGACTCTCCAGGGCCCATATAAGCCAGATGCCCAAGGTGGCACATGTATCTGGAGTACATTTACAGCAGCTGGAGGACCTGGCACGCCCATATTTTCTCTTTCTCTCTCTCTTAAATAAATAAATAAATATTTTTTTAAATGATCAAAATCCACTGCACTGCAAAACCTTCATTCCTCCTAATAATTAAAATAGCATTCAAATTCCTTCTCATTGACTATTACACTCAGTAATATAATTTCACTCCAGGCTATCTTCCTGATATGATCAGCTAATACTATGCACCCAATTCCTATAATAATTACTATGATCTAGTTTAGTACCTTGTGAATAGAAAACTAAATGTCCTCTGCTTTTTCTACTACTTTTCATGTCCTTGGTCCTTCCAAATATTTAGGACACAACTTAAATGTGCCTTTGTAAGAGAGACCATCACAAGTTTAAGGATTTCCATAGAATTGCATATGTGGTAGTAGGTAAATGATATATTAATCATGGTTTTTTATTGTGAAATAAGCTGCATATATATCTACTATTCACTGCAGGAAATGAGATTTTTAAAAGTTCATATTAAACAAATGTGGTAGTGTACCCCAGTTATACCAATATTCAGCAAGCTGAGAAAGAAAAACTTGCTGTGAGTTCAAGCCCAGCTTTGGCTTGATAGGGACACCTCATCTTAAAAACTAATTTACTAGCTGAATAAACAGATAGAGATAGATAGAAAGAGAGATCATGGAAATTCTGAATGATGAAGCTTTAGAAGCAGAGGTCCTTACCATAATGGAAAAATAAAATGCCACTGTTAATGTTTCTCCACAGATGAACGACCTACTGAAACCACCAGAAATAATTTCACTGCATTGATGGAATTTATCCTTTTGGGATTTTCCGATGTTCCCCATCTCCAGTGGTTTCTGTTTGGATTGTTCTTTTTCATTTATACTATGATTCTATTTGGGAATGGCACCATATTACTAATAACAAAAATAGACCCAGCCCTCCAGACACCCATGTATTTTTTCCTTGGCAATTTTTCCTTTCTGGAAATCTCTTATGTATCAGTTACTCTTCCCAGAATGCTCATTGACCTTGTGACTCAGAGGAGGACCATCTCCTTCGTTGCCTGTGCTACACAAATGTGCTGTATTCTCATATTGGGGGCCACAGAGTGCTTCCTGCTGGCTGTAATGGCCTATGACCGCTACGTGGCCATCTGTAACCCTCTGCATTATCCTCTCATTATGAACCATAAGTTGTGTATCCAACTCTTGGTTGGCTCCTGGCTCAGTGGAATTCCATTCCAGGTAGGACAGACATTCCAGATTTTCTCTCTTCCATTTTGCAGTTCCAACCAAATCAACCACTTCTTCTGTGACATCCCCCCACTACTCAGCCTGGCTTGTGGGGACATCTTTGTCAATGAGATGATAGTCTATATAGCTGCTGTGTTGCTTGTCTTTGTCCCCTTTCTGTTAATACTTATCTCCTATGGTAAAATCATCTCCACAATCTTGAAATTACCATCAGCTGCAAGTCAAGCCAAAGCCTTCTCAACCTGTTCATCTCATCTTGCAGTTGTGGGGTTATTTTTTGGTTCAGCTATTATTACATATTTAAGACCCAGTACTAGTCACTCATCGGGGACAGACAAAGTACTTTCACTCTTCTATACTATAGTGACTCCCCTATTTAACCCCATGGTATACAGTTTAAGGAACAAAGATGTCATCATGGCATTAAGAAAATTGTTATGTAAATAACTTACTTGATTATAACATGACCTACATTTTCAGATATTCATTTGTATATGTGTATTGTTACATTTCTAGAGGTAATTGTTTTAACTCTGTCATATTTTTTCCGTTAATGGTAATTATTTCAAAAATAAACTTAAAATATTTTATTTATGGGAGAAATAGAGAAGAGATGAGTATGAATATGCTAGATACTCTTGCTGTTGCAACGAACTCCAGCTGCATGTGCTACTTTGTGTATATGGCTTTATGTGAGTATTGGGAAAATGAACTCTGGCCATTAGGCTTTGCAAGCAAATGCCTTTAATCACTTAGTCATCTTCCCAGTTCCTCAAAATAAAACTTTAAATGTAATAATAACAGGCAATTATGTCTAAAGCAATATAAGTGATGTATGTATTACCGCAGAGCAAGTCTTTCCACTTTTGTGTCCAGAAGTGTTTTTTTTGCAATATTCATGTCAATATTTAACAGGGATAATATCATTGACTCAATTATTGTTCATAATCTGTTCTATTACAAGTCCTATACTTTATTTTCATAAATTAATGACAACTATTTTTAAAACCATCTAGACTAATTAGTAACAAATACTATTACTTTTTTGTTTTGTTTTTGTTATTTTTAAAGGAACATCTCATTCTACACCAGACTTCTAGAACTTACTCTGTAGCCCAGTCTGGCCTTATGATCTTCTATGTCAGCCACCTGAGTGCTAGGATTAAAGGTGCGTAAAGAGCAACTCCTTTGAAAAGATAATCTGGAAAAACCTGGTGATCCACGCCTTTAATTCTAGCACTCAGGAGGCAGAGGTAGAAGGATCACTGTGAGTTCAAGGTCACTCTGAGACTACATAGTGAATTCCAGGTCAGACCCTACTCATAAAACCACACAATAAAATAAAATAAAACATAAAGATTTCTTGAAATGAAAATCAAATGAAATACATAAAAATCATATGCTTGCAGATTTATGCAGCTTACTCTTACAAAGAGAGCAGTTATTACATCATCAGTCCAGGTTTATTGCTTGTTTGTTTTGGTGTTGGTGTTGAGAATCACAAAGGCCTTCAACATGATTATCAAATGCTTTACTACATGTAGTGTTTTTTTTTCTTTGTTTGTTTTGTTTTGTTTTTGTTTTTCGAGGTACGGTGTCAGTTTAGCTCAGGCTGACCTGGAATTCACTATGTAGTCTCAGGGTGGCCTCGAACTCACAGCAATCCTCCTACCTCTGCCTCCGGAGTGCTGGGATTAAAGGCGTGCGCCACCACTCCCGGTACTACATGTATTTTATAAGTGATTTATAAGTGATGGTTATATACATTAAGCATGGTTTATATAAGTACATAAATGTATATCTTCATGTTATAAAAGATTGCCTAGAATATATATATGTGTATAAATATATATATATATATATATATATATATATATATATATATATATATGGCATACAATAATAACTAAGGGGAAGAAAGAATTATGGAAATTTTCACAAGTGGTTTTTATCAGTAAATATTGACAAGCTGTTGCTTATTTAAAAATATTCTGGGAAAATGCAAAATACAGTACAATTACCATAAATTTTAATACATGTATATATATTATATACATCATAGATATATGATATTAATGTTTAACATATATACATATGTGAAGAATTGTTCATCACTTTAAATGTGTCTATAGCATAATTAATAATTCTTGTTTATTTCACTGAAAGCATATAGTTCATTAAGATGAGTAATGTTTTTATGCTGTTTGTCAAAGTGAATAGTATGTCCATATTCATTGTGCATAAAGATAACACCAATGTTTTTGGTACTATTTCAATATGCATTTTGATAGTTGACATTGTTAATATTTCAGACAATATAAGAAAGTTATTATATATAAAGGAAATACATTTGTGAGAAATGGTGACTAATCTTGAAGATCTAAAAAAATATTTATTTATTTATTTATTTGAAAGCAGAGAAAGAAAGAGAATAGAGACAGACACAGAGAGAGACTGGGAATGCCAGGACATACAGACCTGCAAATAAGCTCCAGATGCATGTGCCACTTTATGCATCAATGCTTTATATGAATACTGAGAAATCAAATGCGGGTCCTTAGGATTTTCAGGCAAGTACCTTAACCACTTACCAATCTCTCCAGCCCTACTGTTGAAGAGTTTTGATATAAAATATGTTATGGAATTTGTACCCAACCTTAAAAGCTTTTGTTAATTACTAAAGTGAGTTTTTATCACATTAATTTGAAGAAGTCAAAAAAAAATTAAATAAGAAAATATAGTACTATTTTCTGCCATGAAAAAGGCATTAAGAATATGTGTGAATAACTCCAATAACATGCATAAGATGGTTTACACTAACTAGAATGATAGCAAAACATGAATGTCTTAGAATCTATGATAGGGCAGTTGTCAGAATAAAGACCTATGTAAATTATTGGTAATAGGAGCATTATCAATGAAAGAAAATATAATTAAATAATTTCAGAAAATCTCCCAGGTAGAATGAGGACAAAGTCTGCAGGTCTTTCAGGTAGAATGAAAAAAAAAAAAAAACATAAATTGAAAAATCTATTTATTCCCAAAGGGTTGTCTTTTAATTAAAAAGAAAAAGATTGTCAAAAGAGACTTTGAGTAGAAGTATGTCTATTCTACCAAGAATAAAGTGCTAATTCATACTTTATGAATAAGTTCAATAGATATTTGGTTGACCACCAGAGGAAACCATGTCATTTGAAGTCATCCTTAACCTCTACCGCTAACAGATTGGCTACTCATTAGTGGCTATAATCCCTTTGAAAATGATGGCTAGAAGGTGGAAGTTTTCGTTATTGGGCCCATGCATGACCTCTGTCTATGTCATCATATCACTTGGTTCACGAATCCACTGGATAATGAAAGTGATGAGTATTTAGAGAAAGAGTCTTAGTGGTACCACAGAATGAGTTACACTACACTTTGTGATATTAAACCTTCCCTGATGAGGTCACCCTTTGACAAATATCACATGGGACACAGATGCCTTCATTTGACCAACAGAGGAAATCTCTTTGGGATCAGCTTTCATATATTACTTCCAAATCTCTGTTTAATTCAGTGTTTGCTGGGGGATGGTACCCAGTCACATATGTGCCCATTTTACTTTGCATTGTTTCACAGATCTGCTCTCCAGTGGGTTTCTACATGAACTACAGATCAATGCACATCAAGCCCCACTTATTCTTTCTCAGCCACCTAAACAATTAACATTCTGCACAAGATCATAGAGGGGACATGCTTATTAATACATAAAACCCATTTTTATAGTTTTTTTAAAATTGATTTTATTTATTTTTATTTGAGACAAAGAGGGAGAGAGAGAGAATAGGTGTGCCAGAGACTCTAACAACTGCAAACAAACTCCAGACACATGTGCCACCTTGCCCATATGGCTTATGTGGGACCTGGAATATTGAGCCTGGGTCCTTAGGTTTCGCACACAAACACTATAACCACTAAGCCACCTCTCCAGACCCATTTTATAGTTTTAAATAAACTTTAATCATAGATCTAGTGATATCTTATGGATTATTTTAGCAAATGTTCATTTAACCATAATTCATATTTTCTTATTTTTAATATTTTATTTTTATTTATTTGAAAGAGAGAGAGAGAATGATTAAGCATTTCAGGGTCTTTAGTCAATGCAAATGAACTCCAGATGCATACACCACCATGGTCATCTGGCTTATGTGGGTCCTGGGAACTCAAACTGAAGTCCTTTGGCTTTGCAGCTAAGCACTTTAACCGGTAAGCCATCTCTCCAGCCTCCATTTTTAAGATATTTTACTTTTATTTATTTGAAAGAGAGAAAGAGAAAGAGAGAAATATTTACTTATTTTTATATTAGTACAAATTATTCTATAATTATGAAGTACTGACCTAAATATTATCCATTAATTGTTAATACAAATAAATTATCTTCTTAAAACTGTTCATTTATGTTGAAATTTCTACCATGAATGTAAAATATTAGTTACTATTTTTATCTCAAATTTCTTCTAAGCCATTGTAGTAATGGCTCATTCTCTAAGTTGGCACTAGTTAGGGATATGGAAACTTTCAGAGACCAAAGGTATAATCAAATCTATCTCCTAAGTTGGATGATAGTCAGCAAAGGACAGGAGAAAATTGTTTGGAGTTTTTCTCAGAGGGCTTTTGCTTTCTCCAGTTATAGACTTTTTACTAGGGTTAGTACCATTCACGGATTCTCTCCCATGGAGCAGACACCATGTCTAACTTTTAAATGGGATATTTGCTGTATATTATGGATCATGTATATTTAAATAACATCCTTAAAGTTGGTGAAGTGATAGAAATGGAAGAGAGATGAGTAGTTGCATATTAACCATAGGACGGTCAGAAAATAGATTTCAGAATGAAATTAATGATCAAATGCAATTATAGTTTTACATATAAATTGTCTATTTTCTTAGAAATATCAACATGTAATCCTGAATATAAGCAAAAGTGCAGAAATTGTTTATTTTACAATCTTGGTAGCATAGTTTAAAAGGGAATAGTGAAATAATATCTGATGATAAAGTAAATACATTCAATAATTATGTTTCAATTGCCTTCACATGAACAAATGTTTGAGGAAATTATACACTTTTAAGACTCTCCAAATATACTCTAACAAGTACTTCATTTTTGTAAGTATGTCTTACCTTATTGTTACTATAAAACTAGATTGCATGTTATTAAACTTGTTGAGTGCAACACTCATGTTGATATTTAAAGCTGGAGAACTTTGCTATGAAATTATAATGAAAATATTATGAAAGTGTAATAAAGGAAAGTTTTATTCCATTTAGAATGATGACTGCTTAATACTTCATCATAGCATATAATGATTGAGGGAATTGAGATCCTATAAAATATAAGAAAATTTTGCTAGTTCTACATCTGACAGATGGTACAAAATATATAAATAACTAAACAACAACTGCTAAATCTATGCAATCCAATCAATAAATGAGCTACTAAAATGAACAGTCAGCCCAGTGCCCTGGTCTGGACTGTGTGTATGCTGCAAGGCAGTGTGAAGTGAATAGGCCAAAGTGCTCTTTTCTGGCTCTTCCCAGCATCATGCTCTGGGTTCCCTGTGTGGACATTGTGTGGGCAGGTGCAGTGGTATGGAGTGAGTAGGCCAGACCCCTGCCTCCCAGCTCCTCTCATTACCCTAGTTTTGGTAGGTCCCATTGTGCCTTGCTTGGGGAGGCCTGCTCCCTGCATGAGATTTGGAATCATGTCTTTTGCTTTGATATCCTGACAGGCCAATGGGCACCAACATTCCTATTCATCTGAGTCAGAGGGCACACAGGCCAAAGGGGTGGAAAAAAAGTACATCCTCCTCAATAAAATAAAGAGTCTCCCTAATATGAGTAGACAACAATGCAAAGAAGAAAACAAAAGTCAGAAAAGAGAAAGATCTCCAGCAAACATGCCTAGTCTTATAATGGAAGCCTCCAATGAAATCACAGTAAAATTAACAGAAATTCATTCCCAAAGTGAAAACACGACAACCAATGAGAGCCTGATCAAAAAAAAAAAAAAAAATTGCTGAACTGGAAGCAAACCATCAAAGAACCAACAATTGTATCAAAGAAATCAAACAGAATCATGTCCTAGAACATTCAGCTTTTGACAGTAGGCTTAACTTGATGGAAGAAAATGTTACAACCCTCCAAAGAGATATGAATAAATTGAAGGTGAGTAAAGAAATGGAAGACCTCAATGACCAGTTGATTAAGCTTAATGAAGACTTGATAAAATGCAAGAATGAATTTCAGGAAGCATCAAGAAAATCAGAACTCAGCCGGGCATCGTGGCACACGTCTTTAATCCCAGCCCTTGGGAGGCAGAGATAGGAGAATCACTGTGAGTTTGAGGCCATCCTGAGACTACATAGTGAACTCCAGGTCAGCCTGAGCTAGAGTGAGACACTACCTCAGAAAAACAAAAAAAAAAAAAAAAAAAAAAAGAAAGAAAATCAGAATTTGAATTAAAATCATACCTCAAAAAAAGAAATGGACATGATAAAAATAACACAACAACAACAACAAAAACCCACAAATCCAATAGAAATTATAAAAATCTCTCTAGGGGCTTAAGAGGGAAATGCTTTTCAAGCCAAAAGATCCAGGTTAGATTAACCATGCTAGCCAGATGCACAAATGCAAATTTTGGCTGGAAAACTTGCCCATTTTCTCCCTCTCTCTCCCTCTTTCTCTCTGTTAAATAAATAAATAAATAAATATAAAATATTAAAAAAAAAAAAAAAAAAAAAAAAACCTCTCTAGAACTCCTCACTAACAGAGTTACTCATGTGGAAGAAAGAACTTAGTGACAAAAAATGCATGGTACTGGAATAAAAACAGAAACATGGACCAATGGAACAGAACTGAAGAACCAGACCTTAGGGCAAGTTACTACAGCTGCTTGATCTTTGACTTGGTGCCGATAACGTAGACTGGAGAAAAGACAGCATGTTCAACAAATAGTGTTGGGCAAATGGGATGAGTATATGTAGAAAAATTAAATTAAACCCACTTAATTGACCATACAGAAAAATCAATTCCAAATGCATTAAAGACCTCAATATAAGACCTGAAACTCTTCAAGTACTGGAAGAAAAAATAGGAAGCACTATCTATTATATAGGACTGGGAAAAGACTTCCTTAATAAAACCTCAGTAGCCCAGGAAATTTTGGGATTGCAGTTGGCTTTTGAACAGACAGACAAAACACAAGGAGAGTCAATAGATTACCCACTGAATGGGAGAAAATCTTTGCCAGCTATACCACTAATAGAAGCCTGATATCTAGAATCTACAAAGAACTCAAAAAATGAAACAATAAAAAAATCAAATAACCCACTCCAAAAGTGGGGCAGAGAACTGAATAGGGAGTTATCAGAGGAAAAATTACAAATGGCTAATACACACTTAAGAAAATGTTCAACATCCCTAAATAAATAAATTAAAACAATAAAATATTAAGGATAAAAAAAAAATTAAATGAAAACTAATGTTGGCAAGGATGTGGAGAAATAGGAACACTCATTCACTGTTGGTTGGGAATGTAAGTCAGTACAACCACTATGGAAATCAGTATGTAGAGTCCTGAAATGGTGAATATAGAGTTACCAACAGACCCTGTTATTCCTTTACTGGGCATTTACCCTAAAAGCGCCACATCTTAGTTCTGATATATTTGCTCAACCATGTTTATAGCTACTCAATTCATAATACCTAAAAACTGGAATCAACCAAGAAAGCCCATCATTTGATGAATGATAATCAAGGTGTAGTATATCTACATGATGGAATTCTACTCAGCAGTAAGAAAAAATGAAACTGAATTTTGTAGGAAAATGGTTGAACTTGGAAGAGATCATTCTAAGTGAACTCACACAATCAAAGAAAGACAACTCATTTGCAGTTCCTAACCTTGATCAGCCCGAGGTGCTGACATACCTGAATAGCATCTCCATGCTTGGACAATAGGGAGGGTAGGGCTTGGGGAAAGAGGAAGTGTGGGAGGATATACAAACTGAACCCAAATTGAACTGGTACCATAAAATCTTCTATCCTGGAAGTCAGACTAAAAGGTGGAACCCTCAAGAGGAAAGTGGCTAGCTTCGGTCCAAGCAACTCAAAGTCTAAGCAATTCAGAAGCAAACAACCTGATCTGATGTTCACACAGACAAAGGTGGTACACAGCCATATTAGGTAACCAACTACTCTTGGATTGGCTAACAGATCAGCTCAGTGGAAAGGAAACCATATCTGTAACTGGAAAACAAGTCAGAATCATATCTATGCTTTGTTGAACATTTTATTATGATACTAATTTATACATATTAAAATGGCAACAAAAGAATTGCCTTTGAAAAGTTATAACTCTGAGTTATATCAAGGCAGCTCCACTGCCCAAAGTGCCAGTACCGACTACACAGCACAGGAATCAATGCACACTTAGCCAGGTGAGAATGTACTCTCTCCACGTACTCTTCATGGTTGATGGGGCACTCCGGTCCAGGGTGCTCCTTCCTGAAGAGAAAGGACAGGGACACTTAGTGGGACACAGACACTCAGTGGAACAATGCTGGGAGATTCCTTTTCCCCATCCATGATTCCCCCACGAATGGCAGATGGTGGCTGCACCTTCAGCAGCGGGCAGGTAGAAGCAGGAACCCACTATCACCAGGTAGTCAATCTGCAGGGCAAGAAGAAACACAAAAAATCCACATCAAGACATTTCTAAGTTTAACCACAGATGCTTCTGCAAGGAAGGACTCCTGCAAGCGCAGAGAGCATGCCCAAGGACCACACTTGCCCATCCGCCAACCCCTGGCACACCGAAGAAATCCCAGTACTGTGGAGATAAGCCCCAGTCATCTCCCAGGAGCCCCAGCTATCTTAGGGCAAGGGGAGACTTGAATTACCACCCCACAATTTACACATCTGTGGCCTCCTTTTGTGAACTTCATGAGAAAGCAGTTCAGGGGATCTGGAGATGAGGACATTGGCGATGGGGGGGGGTATCAGGTAAAGGTAAGCTAAGAGCAAGGGTCCTGAATATTTCTGTGTTTGGAAACCCCAAGCTGCTTTCCACCAGCAGACTAGGCAGTAACTCTTCCCTACTATCTCAGGGTAATCCAGCACAAGCAGTACCACCATACACTATGATACTCAGGTGGGCAGGATTTCCGTATTACTCCCGACCACAGAATGTCCTACCTCTAGGATTTCGGACCTCATAGCCACAGGGTGCTGTATTGCAATTACCCTGGGGAGCAGGGTATCTCAGGCCAAGGAGATGTTGTTCCAGTAATGAGAAGGTAACTGCTACAGGCAGAAATATCAAGATCAAACATTTCCCAAGCAACCCTCAAAAATCAGGAAAAAAAAAATCAAGAAAACTATGCAGTAATATACTTCAAGCTCTGAAACTAACAGTTTCAACTGAGAGTGGAATAGCTAGAAAAATTATTATTCAAACTTGGAGAAACAAAAATGCAAGGTAAATTAAATGTGCCATATAAGCATTTAAAGTATAGAAATCATATGATCATCTCAGTTGATTTCAAATTGCAATTTGGCAAAATTGCATGTACCTATACAGATAAAATAAACCAAAAAATATATACTAGGCTAGGGAACGTCCATCCATGCTCCTGGATTGTAAGAATAAATATTATGAAAATGTCTTATTGCCAAAGAATTATATAGATTCAATGCAAGCCCCATCAGAATTACCATGATAGTCCTCACTGAATTAGAAAAAAAAATTCATAAAACTAAAAACAGACCAATAAGTCTTAAGAAGAAAGAAAACAGCAGGATGTTTCACAGTATCTGATCTCAAAATATACTGTAGAGCAATAGTGTAAAGATCAGCATGGTGCTGGCACTAAATCAGACATATAGCCTAATGGAGCAGACTGGGAAAATAGAACACATACAAGTAAACCCACACAGTTTTGACTACCAATTTTTTTTTAAATATTTATTTCTTTGCAAGGAGAGAGGAAAATTAGAATAGGTGAATGGGCACCCCAGGGCCTCTAGATATTTCAAACAAACTTCTGATGTTGTACCAGTTTGTGCACCTGGCTTCATGTGGGTATGGGACATCAGAACTGGGTCTCATTAGGCTTTGCAAGCAAGTGTCTTTAATCTTATTGGCTAACCAAAATTTTAACCAATGAAACACAAACAACCAGTACTAATAGTCTAATCAACAAATGGTACTGGGAAAACTGGATAGACACGTGTACGAACAATAAGAAATCCACATCTTTCACCTTCCACAGAGATCAATTCAACATTAATCTAAAGTGTGAAACACTGAGATGGCTAGAGGAAAACAGGGACTGTTAGCAAATGGAATTACATGAAATTGCAACAATTCTGCACAACAAAAAAAAAAAAAGTCAGCAAAGCAAACTAGAAACCTACAGAATGGGAGAAAAGCTTTATCAGCTGTGCTTCAGACAATTAGGTAATATCCTTAATTTACAAAAATCCCCCCAAAATTAAACACCAAAAAATTAAAACAGCCAATCATCAAATACACTAATGAAATCACCAGACAATTTTGAAGAGAATAAACACAAATGGCCAATAAATATTTTTTAAAGTGTTTACCAACCCTAGTTATCAGGGAAATGCAAGTTAAAATCACTTTGAAATACCATAATATCCCATCATATCCCAGCATGGTTATCATCAAGAACACCGACCACAAATGTTGCTGAGGCTGTGTGGATGAAGAAACCTTTATTCATTGCTTATGGGAGTACAAACTAGTTCAGTCATTGTGAAAATTACTAAAGAGGGTTCTCAAGTATCAGAAGTGTCAGATGACCCAGTTATATCCACCTAAGCCTATATGACCCAGCTATACCACTCTTGGGCATATATCCTAAGGACTACATGCTCTGTTAGAGAGAAACATGCACATTCATGTTTTCTGCTGCTCCAGTCCCAATAGCTAGGAAGTGGAACTAGACTAGTTGTCCATCAATGGATGAATGGATAATGAAAATGTGGTACATGCACACACAGTGGAATTTAAAGGAGCAGTAAAGAAAAAGACAATTATTAAACTTGCAAGAACATGGATGGATCTGGAAAGAATTATGTTAGGTGGGGTGATACAAACTCAGAAAACTCACACCACATTTTCTCCCTTGTAGGCAGAACTTAGCTTTAATGTTTGCATGTATGCATATTAAGAGAGGCAAACATAGGAAAAACCTAAAAATCTAAAACCATTACCAAGAATAGGTAATAAGAGAGGAAGAAGAGGAAGGGGGTAGGGAAAGGGCAACATGTAATATGTGAATGGAATGAAGGAGTATAGAAGTGGGGAGAGTGGGATTTGAGAGATGAGAGTTGAGGATAATCACCAAAAACATTTGTCTTGAAATTGCTGCAATGAAACAAAACATATATATGCTAGGTAAAATAATAATAATAATAATAGAAAGGCTGTTATAATTTTAATTGATGGTTGTTTATAAATACATATATATCTGCATGTGCATATATATTTCTATGTAATAGAATTCATTTTAAAATTACTATAGTCAATAAGTTATTGAGAATATTTGACTGTATACAGTAATGGAATTAAGATATCACTTTGATTTACTTATCCTGGAGAGATGGTTTGTAAAGTGATTGCCATCAAGACATGAATACCTGGGTTTTGACCCCCAGCATTTATGTAAAAAAACAGCCAGTTGTGGTGTTGAACACCTATGATCCCAGCACAGGGTACAGAGAAAGGAGGATACTGGGGCTTGCTAACCAGCTAGTCTTGCTGAATCTGGGAGCTCCAGGTTCATTGCAACACCCTATCCCCCCAAAAAAAATAGGGAGGAAACTGATCTAGGAAGACACTCAATATCACTTGCTACACACTCATACACACATGCAAGTGCACCCCCACACCCTTGTGTGCTCATACACATATAAACGTGTATACGCAGACATCATATACACATGCAAAAATAACAACCAAACTGCTATTTTTTAAAAATAGGTTATTTATTTATGTATTTGAAAAGAGAGAGAGAGAGAGAGAGAGAGAGAGAGAGAAGAGGGACAGACAGAGAGAATGGGTTTAAGAAGGCTTCTAGCTGCTATATATGCCACTTGTGCATTTGCTCTTATTTGGGTACTATAAAGGTGAACTCTGGTCATTATGTTCTGTGGAAATCTGGGACATATATGCAGATATATGTGTGTGTGTTTGTTTTTATACAGGTTTAGATATAAAATGCATTTATGCATGAATGTAAACACTAATGTAAATTTATAAGAAAACTGTGGTAAGTAAAATAAGACAGAAATAGCCAGAGAACATGAAAATGATGGAACACCAATTTGATCATTTCACTTTCTTACCTGAAACTCATTAGAAATAGAAATCTTTTGAAATTAAGTTGATACACAAGAGAAAATGTCCCCAAGGGTGTGTGTGTTAGAGATACTGTCCTTATTTAAGAGCAATGGGTGTTTGAAACATAATTATTGTATTATAGTGTCTGCCTGAGACAAACAAGAATATATAAGACACAAAGATTTAAAAATCACCTTCAATCTCATAGACAATTCCATGCCAATCTATGAAGGTAAGCTCTAAATGTACTGTTAGATTGTTTCACTTAAGAGTATCTCTAATGTGTGTGAGTATGTATGTGTGTATAAAACCAAAAGAACTTTGGAAATACCAAATCCTTTTGTAAAACAAATGTAATTTTACAGATATATCCAGTGATAAGTGATAAGAGCAATTCTATCTAAACTTTAGCTCTAAAGTATATGGTTGTAATAAATCAGATTTTAATATGCAAAAAAAATAGCTCTAATGTTGAAAATCAAGACTGAGTTAAAAAAAAGAGAGGCATGCAATTCTGTGATGTTGATCTCAAATTGAGTAACTACTATTACATATGTATGTCTAGTCTTCATATTAAATACAATTATATTTCAGTCAAATAGCAGTAATGGCATTATTGATAAAAAATTTACAGGTAATATTTAAAACGAGCACAAAGAGAACTATGGAAATACCAGAGTATGTTTGTCTGATTTCATTTATTCATCTGTACATGAATTCACATCATGACTTAGTTGTCAATAATATGCATAGCTGTACTAGAACTGGGAAGGTAGAATGTGCAAATAGTCCATTTGTGAGGTGGGAGAACAAGTATTAAGAAATTGTCATGAGAATTGTAAAGTAATGGTGATTTCTTCATATTGGACAATATTACAATGAAGAAGTAAGACAGATTTTAATGTTTATTTTGCCTTTGAAAAATACCATTCAGCCAGGCATGGTGGTGCATGCCTTTAATCCCAAGCACACAGGAGGCAGAGGTAGGAGGATCACTGTAAGTTCAAGGCCAACCTGAGACTACATAGTGAATTCCAGGTCTGCCTTGGCTAAAGTGAGACCCTACCTTGGAAACAACAAAAATGCCATTCAGATTCTTTGACTAATTGCAAAGCCAGAGTGAGGCAATTGGATGTAGTCCAAGCTGCAACTGGGCCACCATTCCTGCCTTTCCTATGTGGATTCTGGGGGTTGAACTAAGGCCCCCATGCTGAGGAATCAAGCTCCTTAGTAATTTAACTTTCTCTGTCATTCCACCTACCATACACACACAAAATATTCTGCTTTTTCTCAGGTCTTTACAAAGTGCACTTCTTAGTACTTATCAGCAATGTACATTTCTGGATAATGGCAAAATTGTAGCTGATTTCAGTATTTTTTTATTTCTTTTAGTTCATTTTAGTATGTATAATCGTTTTTAATATTATAAATCTCATCTTGTAGAAACAAAGTAAAATAGAGGTAAATGGTAACTTAAGAGATGATAGGAAAATATTCATCCAAGGTGGGCATAGTGGCACATGCCTTTAATAGGCAAATAAGGATATGAGATTTCAGGGCCAACCTGAGATATATAGTATATCATATATAAATATCAGAAAACAAACAAATAAATATATATATATTCATTCATCCATTTTATTCAGCCAACAATAAATATAAAGCATTTGGAAAAATGAATTAATTGTACTGAGCTTCTATCTGCAGATGGAGAAAACATTAAAACTGAAAAGTCAAACAAGACATCAATGGTGGAATTTGTTCTCTTGGGGTTTTCCGATTGTCCCGTTCTCCAGTGGGTTCTGTTTGGAATATTTTTGCTCATGTATTTGACCATCGTGATGTCCAACAGCATTATAATACTAATAACAAGACTTGACCCAGCACTTCAGACTCCCATGTATTTTTTCCTCAGCAATTTTTCTTTTGTGGAAATCTGTTATGTAACAGTCACTATCCCAAGGATGCTCGTGGACCTTTGTACACAAAGAGGAAATATTTCTTTGTTTGCCTGTGCCACACAAATGTGTTTTGTTTTTATGCTGGGAGGCATGGAATTTCTTCTCTTGACAGTGATGGCTTATGACCGCTATGTCGCCATCTGCAACCCTCTGCACTATGCTGTAGTCATGAACCCCAAAGTGTGCACACAGCTTGTGGCTGCCTGCTGGGGCAGTGTGGTACCTGTTGTGATTGGACAGACCTACCAGATTTTTTCATTGCCTTTTTGTGGGCCTAACAGAATTAATCACTACTTCTGTGACATTCCCCCTGTCCTCAAACTGGCGTGTGGTGACACATTTGTGAATAATTTAGCAATCTATGTAGCTTCAGTGGTATTTTTTATGGTTCCTTTTCTGTTAATCATTGTCTCCTATGGTAAAATTGTATTCAATGTTCTGAAACTCTCATCTGCTGGAGGAAGGGCCAAAGCCTTCTCCACCTGCTCATCACACCTGACAGTGGTGTTTCTATTCTATGGAACAGCCATTGTCACTTATGTGAGACCCAACCCAAATCAGGCAGAAGAAATGGGGAAAATTCTGTCTCTTTTCTACACTATTTTGATTCCATTGTTGAATCCTGTCATATATACTCTGAGGAACAAGGATATTATTGCAGCATTGAAGAAAATACAAAGTAAATTATTAACATGAGTTAACACCTAAAACTATAGGAATAATTGGTTCATGGGTTTTTCATATAGCTACTATAAAATAGAATGAGTATATTTCTGTAGTCAAAATAGTATTGTGTTGCATTTCCTCTGTTCAAGGAATTGAGCCAAGGGCTGCTATGTAATAAGAGTCCAAATTAAACTAATTTCAAACATCTTGTTTTATTTTATTTATTTTATTTATTTTTGGTGTATATGTGGGTGCAGTGTGTACAGTATATACATGTGTGTATGCAGATGCACCCACTCCTTGTGCAAGCAAGCAGTGACATTGGTTAAAAAAGAAGTTTCTCCCTCTACCTTTCTTTCACATTTCTTTCTTGAGATAGAGCATCCCACTGAAAAGAAGCTGCCATTTCCTCAGGTAGTCTGTCTAAAAGGAGAGCACCAGTGATTCTCCTTACTAAGCCCCCATCTGAGTAGGATTAACAGCCACATCTGGCCATGCTTGGCTGTTTTGGTGAGTTCCCTGGATTGACACCAGGCCCTCTCAGCCCACCAGACATCTTTCTACCCCTTCTCTTCATTTTTGACCATTGGTCTTTCCTCTGAGGAGTTAACCACTGAATTTTAGGGACAGCTTGAGCTTCAGGCTGAAGCATAAGAGAGTATGTCATAAACCAAAGGGTAGTGTTGTTTATTGGAATGAGACCTTTTTATTTTCTCCATTCCTCGAGGTGTGTACTTCCTTTCTTAAAATATGGATCAACATTACATAACATAATAAAAAGAAATTTGCAATGGTTTCTGTACTATTATTACTCATACTATTATCACTATTTGAAAGGATTCACCTGATATACAAATGATTCTATTCACAAATGAATATCTGGCTCAGTGAAATCTTAAAAGATGTAGGCAAGACACTTAACACTGTCCAATTTGGATTCCTCTTGACCATGGTGTAAGGAAACTGTTATGTGAAATCCAATGAATTGTGTAAGGAATCTGAGCACATAGAAGTCTTAAAGTGAAAGGTGAGATTTATTCTCTTTTTTAATATATTTTTATTTATTATTTTCAAGAAGAGAGAGAAGAGGAGAAAGAGAAGAATAAGGGCATGCCAGGACCTCTTGCCACTGCTTACAAACTCCAGATACATGTACCACCCCATTCATCTGGATTTACATGGATACTGAAACATAAGACTTAGGCAATCAGGCTTTATAAGCCAGCACTTTTAGTATTTATATGTAAGTAATTAGTGGATGTGATTATTGGTATATCTATGAAACTACTTAGAAGAACACAAAAAATGTAAAAAAAAATTGAGAAAGGGTTGGTGGATGAAAAAAATCATATAGAATGAAAATAGAAGGGCAGCTGTGCTGGGAAGATTGCAAAGGGACAAGGAGGGAGAAAAGAGGGGAGATAAGAAAGAAAGTAATGTGTTTGAATACCATAAAATCCAATTAATTGTATACATAAAGAATTTTAATTCATAAAGGAAAAAAAATCAATGGGAAACTGGGGAGATGACTCAGTTTTTAAAGGAGCTTGCATGAAAAGGTTAACAACCCTAGTATGATACATCAGTACCCAAGTACAGCCAAATGCATAAAATGGGGCATGCATCTGGACCTCATTTGCAGTGGGAAGAAGCCCTGGAGCATCCTTCCTCCATTTCTGTTTGCAAAAATAAATAAATAAATAAATAAATAAATAAATAAATAAATAAATAAATAAGAAATTTAAAAAGTAAATGAGGGAATTTATTTCATTTTTATATGATTTCCCTTTAAAATTCCCAGTGATCATGTTCAACATTAAATTCAACACAGGGGCTGGAGGGATGGCTTAGCAGTTAAGGCGTTTGCCTGTAAAGCCAAAGGACCCAGGTTTGATTCTCCAGGACCTATGTTAGCCACATGTACAAGGGGGCATATGAGTCTGGAGTTCATTTGCAGTGGCTAGAGGCCCTGGCATGCCCATTCTTTCTCTTTCCCTCTTTCTCTGTGAAATAAATAGATAAATTAAAAAAATATTTAAATTTAACACAGTACACATTTAAAATATATTGCATATTATCTTCATTATCTTACAATGAGAATAACATTTTTTACTAAAAGAATTTGGCCAATAGGTCAAAATGCAACAAGCCCTTTTAAAGATTTTATTTATTTATTTATTTATTTATTTATTTATTTATTTATTTATTCATGACAGAGAAAGCGAGGGGGAGAGAGTGAGAATGGGCATACCAGGGCATTAAGCCACTGCAAATGAACTCGATGCATGTGCCACCATGTACATCTGACTTACATGAGACCTGGAGAATTGAACCTTGTGCCTTAATTGCTAAGTCATCTCTCCAGCACAGCAACCCCTTTTAAACACAAGTAGTTTTATATCTATATGCACAACTGATACACATTTTAAAATGTGAAGAACTGAGGCCATTGTGGACATTCATGTGTCCATTTATGAGTTGTGTTACATACCGTGCAGAGAAACCTATCATCCTATTCAGTTACTTGTTCATATTGGTTACTCATAATTCCTGTAGGAAAATACTAATTAATTAAAACAGTATGGTTTAAGAAAAAGTTACCTTTTAGTATAATTTAAAACATACTATGTGGGAACAAATATCTGATTAATGCAAATTTCTCATTAAAATTATTTAAAGCAGAACTGTATGCACCTTCAGCTTTAGAGAATTTTAAGAGAAAAAAATCTGTTATTATAGAGTGAATAATTTTTATTCAAAGTGCAAAAAAGAATTCATGATGTACAATAAATAATTAATAATTATAAAATAATAATAATGACTGAATTGTTTGAATTCAAATCACAGTATAAGTCATTAAAAATTTAATATAAAATGTTGTTGCCTAAATTTGGAGTTACTGTCCATTGAAGGTTGAGATAGGAGGTTCACAAGTTTAAAGACAGCTGTGGCTGTATACTGTGACAGAGATAAGCCTGTGACATATCATAAAAGCATGACTCTAAATAAAATTATTATATCAAAATACAACAATTCTATTAATCTTTTTGTTTTGTTTTGTTTTGTTTTGTCTTTCAAGGTAGGTCTTGCTCTAGCCCAGGTTGACCTGAAATTTACTATGCAGTCTCAGAGTAGCCTAAAATTCAAGGTGATCCTCCTACCTCTGCCTCCAGAGTACTGGGAGTAAAGTTATGTGCTATCATGACCAGCAATTATCTTTTCATCACAATAACAAAACAGACGTGTAAGACAAACTGGAAAGAAACAGACACATTATATCTCAGCTCAAAATTCAACACATTTTAGTCTAAACTCCCTTAGCTATACTAGTTTGGAGCCCATGAGGAGACTAAATAACATGGAACAGGGTGAGTTTCAGAAAATATGATGGACCCATGGCATCCAGGAAGCTGATCAGAGACAGCAACACACGATATGGTAGGAGTTTGAGATCAGGACAATATACAGTCCTCTGCGACAGCCCTGCAATGACTGCCTTCCTCAAGATAAGCTTCACTTTCTAAAGTTTCCAGAATATTTTAAAATAGAGCCATTTGATGAAGAAAACAATCAATACATGAGCCTACTGGAGACATTTCATTGTCCAGCCATGATGTTCTTTTCCTGTCCCCCATGGACAGTCTCATGGATGATGCAATGATGCAAGCACAAGTGTTCAAGTTTCTGTCCATGTGTGTTCATGTGTGTATGGGTTCATATGTGTATGCAGATGTGCATGGATCATGGAATGACAACCTTTGAATAAACCATGATATTCACTCTCCTTTCCCACTTTCCCTTAACAAATCCACCCTCCATCATATCCCCTCATCCTTTTCAAGCAGTATCTCTTTATTTTAATGTCATCATCTTTTCCTCCTATTATAATGGTCTTGTGTAAGTACTCCCAGGCACTGCAGGGTCATGGATATCCAAGCCATTTTGTGTCCGGAAGAGTGCATTGTAAGGTATCCTACTCTTCCTTTGGCTGTTAGATTCTTTCTGCCACCTCTTCTGCAATGGACCCTGAGCCTTGGAAAGTGTGATAGATGTGTATCCATGCTCAACATTCCACTGTCACTTTGTCTCAGGTGTCTTTTGAGTAATCCCAGTGGCCACTGCCATGAAAAATGAAACTTCTCTAACCCAAAGTGAAATATACAGGTATGAACATTAAGAAAAGTGCTTACAGGGCAGTTTGGTGAGCACAGAATATGCATATAGCCAGAAAACAGCAGATGTTACTACCCTAGGGCTCATGACCTCCCCCACCATAGACTTTTGACTAGGTTTTCAGCATCAGACATGTATTCCCTCCCATTGAATGATCCTCCAGTCCAATTAGAGAGTGGACTCCATTGTGTAAGTGTACCATTTCTTCATCATCCATTCATCAGGTGAGGGACACCTAGGATGTTTCATTTCACTGCTATTATGAATAGAGTAGCAATAAACATGAATGAGCAAGTATCTTTAAGGTAGTGAGAAGACTCTTTGGCATATGTGAGTAGGAGTGGTATATTTGGGTCAAATGTTAAATTTATTTTTATCTGTCTCAGGAACCTCCACATTGATTTTCACAATGGCTATACCAGTTTACATTCCCACCAACAATGTAAAAGTGTTCCTATTTTTCCTCATCCTCTACAGCATTTATTGCCATTTGTTTTCTTAATGATAGTCATTCTGACGGGAGTGAGATGGAATCTCAAAGTAGTTTTAATTAGCACTTCCCTGATGGCTAAGGATGTAGGACATGTTTTTAGATGTTTACAGGCCATCTGTATTTCTTCTTTTGAAAACTCTTTATTTAGTTTCATAGCCTATTTTTTAATCAGGTTGTTCGATTTCTAGTATTTTGAGTTCTTTGTATATCCTGCCAGATGTATAGCTGGCAAAGAGTTTTCTCCCATTCTGTAGGTTGGCCGTTTGCTCTATTCCCAGTGTTCTTTGCTGTGCAAAGACAGGTTTTAGTGGTTGATTAGTGTTTTTATTTCCTGAGCAACCGAGGTTATATTCAGAAAGTAATTGCCTATGCCAATATGTTGAAGGTTTTCCCCTACTTTATCCTCTTGAACTTTCAGAGTTTCAGGTCTGATATCAAGGTCTTTGATCCATTTGAATTTAATTCTTGTGCATGGAGAGAGAAAAGGATCTATTTTCATCTTTCTACATTTCGATTTCCAAATTGTCTAGCACAGTTTGTTAAAGAGGCTGAATCTCTCCAATGAAAGTTTAGCATTTTTTTAATCAGAAATCAGATGGCTGTAGCTGCCTGGATTAACATGTAGGTTCTCTATTCTGTTACACTGATCTACATGTCTATTTTTATGGCAGTAGTATGCTGCCTTTGTTACTATGGCTCTGTCATATATCATAAAATCAGCTTTGGTGATATCACTAGCCTTATTTTTGTTGCTCAAAATTGTTTTGGCTATTTGAAGTGTTTTGTGCTTCTCGATGTATTTCAGCATTGTGTTTTTCTATTTCTGTGAAGAATGCCATTAGAATTTTGATGAGGATTACATTAAATGTATAGATTGCTTTTGGTAAGATTGACAATCCAAGATACAGAAACATGAGATTCCAGAATCACCCTGATATATGGTCAATCACTGGCCTGGAACACAACAAATAGGCTAGACTAGCTGTCCAGAAAGCCCCAGGCTTTACTGGCTGAATCACCTCACCAGCCTTAGTTATTCACATTTCAAGACTCTTGCCAGGCATGGTGGCGCACACCTTTAATCCCAGCACTTGGGAAGCAGAGGTAGGAGGATCGCCGAGAGTTCGAGGCCACCCTGAGACTACAGAGTGAATTCCAGGTCAGCCTGAACTAGAGTAGACCCTACCTCGCAAAACCAAAAAAAAAAAAAAAGACTCTTGACATTTAAAACTTTGTACAAAAGTACAAATTAACGTGTCTAGAAAGATTCAGTGATTTCTTAAGCTCTTAGAAATGAGACACGTAAAACCAAATAGAAAGTTGTCTTTTTTACATTCTGCATTAGTACAGTGAAACCATTTTATTCCAGAAAGGAGGAACAAGGGTTACTGGGGACATAGAAAAGAATTATAGTATCAATGCCAGACCCAAACCCAACATGACAATAATAAATCCTGTTTGGCCATGTAAAACACTGGAGACATAGACATCATGATCTGATCTCTAAATGCCATTGGAAAGCACAATAGCCTCGCCTCTTGCTGGCCATGTACCGTCTCTTCTCCTGTAGTTGTAGCAATATTTGTCTTCTGGGAACCATGGATGCAGCAATTTCTCAGCCCATGTGATTGAAGTAGGAAAACACCAGGCTTGTCTACTCAAAGAAACTTTCCAAATAGGTACACATTTTTGTGCGATGAAGCCTGTAATGGATGGGGTTTGGCTAATTCCTGAGATAACTTCAAAGCATCATTTATTTTTATTGTCCCAGGACAAAGGACTTGACTTTATTTTTTTCCTTCATTTTGTGAAGTAGGCTTTCTTTCTCTTGCTTAGTCTGACCTGGAATTCACTTTGTAGTCTCTCAGGGTAGCCTTGATCTCAAGGCAATCCTCATACCTCTACCCCCTGAGTGCTGGGATTAAAGGTGTGCACCACCATGCCTGGCAAAGACTTGGCTTCTTAATAAAAATTAATCTTTATAAATGATTCTTGGTATATTATATAGGATATCATAAAAAAACACTGAACACTTGGAATGAAGATACATGTGAAAGTGTGGGAGAAAGGCATGTTTTTTCTATGCACCTTCTGAACAATAATCTTAAGTTTGGTCCTACTCTTTTTCATAACCTTAAATAAACCATGTTTCTGGTCAAACTTTACATTTTTAAAATGTTTTCACGCTGCTTTTGGATTATAATCCTTTTAACTAACTAAAAGCTATCACCCAAAAGCTTGCTGCAGCCTGACTGTCCTTCTTTCTTGAACTTCCATGCGTCATTTTCTCTTCCAGGTTGCGTTAAACCTCATTAGAAATCTCAGGACACAGATGAAATTTGGAAAATCTTATCTAGAAAGAAACATGGATACATGGATGGCATCTATTCCAAGTTCCAGTGTAGTGCATATTCCTTTCTAAACCTTATGAGACTGGTTTTTACCATCCACAATCAGTTTTATATTCTGTTCTTCTGATTTCTTTCTAGATTTCCCCATTAAACTATATGTAGCTGATTTAAGCTTTTGGTTGCTTTCTTTTCGAGGTTCTTTCTAAATTCTTCAGTAAAGTTGTTCCAAAAGTTTAAGACTTGCATGGCCAGGAATAGTCATAGCAAAGAAACCTCCCTTGCCACCAGTGCTCTCTATTAATTATGTTTATTTTATGTGATCAAAATATCTGTAAGAACAACTTAAGGAATGAAACATTCATTTTAGTTCATGGCTTCAGAGACCCTGGGTCTCTGTCTGACTGACTGTCCCTGAGTCTGGTAAAAGAGTGAGTTGTTATGGAACTGTTCACTTCACAACATTAAGAAGCAGCAAAGATCACTCACAACCTGGTAGACAGAAAGAAGAGAGGGCTGGAAGCTGGGACAAAACATTTCTTCAAGGACATATCCTTAGAGACATACTTCTTTCAGCTAAGTCTCAACTTCTAAAGTTTGTATAGCATGCCAAAATAGTCACTGACTGGGGTCAAAGTGTCTTACCAATGTATCTGGTGACCTTTTCCTATTCAAATCATAATATTCATGAACTTTTCAACTAAAGACGAAAGAATCTAAATTACAATGCAATATCCAGGTATCATCAGATCAGCAACCTCAACTTTAAACAATATCAGTTCTTTGCAAGGTTATAGAATTGTGGTAAATATCACCCATTTGTGTTTATAAAATGTCATGCCATTATGAATGTAAAATACTAAGACTCATTAAAATGAAAACATGCCCAAAAGAAATGACCTGGTAGCACATCTCCTAAAGATTTACCCAAAATAAATGACAGTACATTCCAAGGACAGATGATTTTCATGACTATAGAATTTTTTTTCTAATTAAGAAGGCCTAAACTTGAAATCAACCAAAATTCCAACAGCTATGAATACACATGCAAACTACAGCATGTTTTTTTCCCAATGGAATTCCACTATAAAATACCAGTAAATGAACTACTGACATATAATAATGGTAAAAGATAAATGTACATATAGATGCAATCATTCCACACATACATTCTTACTGATTATGAGCAATTGAATATAACAGCATTTTAGTAGTGGTTTCCTGGGTTAATTTGTGGAGGGAGAAAACTATGCTCTTTGGTTGCATGAGAAACTTTTTCTGGGTAGATGTTCAGAACCTTGATGGTGGGGAAGGGTTCAGATACATAATTACATCTCATATTATAGAATCATAAGTTTCACAAGCACATTTAAAGTATATAGTTTATTTTGTGAAAATAATGTAATGCAACAGTAATATAAATTTAAGAATTAGGCTATACTGGGGATGAAGAGAAGGCTCAGCAACTAAAGGTCTTTACTTGAAAAGCCTTAAGACCCGAATTCAATTTCCAAGTACCCATGTAAATCCAGGTGCATAAAGTGGCACATGATTTTGGAGTTCCTTTAAGCAGCAGGAGCCCCTGGTGTAGCCATATTCTCTTTTTCTCAATTAAATAAATAATAAATAAATTAATATAAATAATATACTAGAAAAGAATTAGACTATTATTGAAAAATAATGACAGTCTATAAAATGCAATTATACCTTTATATCTTAAAATAATAGAACACGAGGAAAATTATCAATGTGAATATTGTAAAGTTATTAGATTCTTCCTTTTCACTCCTAAAAACTTGTAGAAAATGAACTCAAAAGTTCAATTTTAATTTTTTTTTTTTTTTTTTTTTTTTTGAGAGAGTCAGAGAGAGAGAGAGAGAGAGAAAGAATGGGCATGCCAGCAGCCTCTCAACAGCTGTGAACGAACTCTACATGCATGTGCCCCCTTGTGGGCAAGTGTGGCATTGCACCCTTGCATCACTTGTGTCTGGATAAACGTGGGGCCTGGAATTTGGAACTGACATTCCTTGGCTTAGCAGGCAGGCACCTTAAAGGATAAGCCATCTCTCCAGCCCTTTAAATGCTTTCTTAAAAAAAAATATATATATATTTCAGAGAGAGAGAAAGAGGCAGAGAGAGAGAGAGAGAGAGAGATAGGAGGAGCAAGGGAGAGAATGGGCATCCTAGGGCTTCCAGGCACTGTAAACAAACTCCAAATTCATGCACCCCCTTATGCATCTAGCTTACATGGGTTCTGGATAATTGAATTGGGATACTTTGGCTTTACAGGCAAATACCTTAACCACTAAGCCATCTCTCCAGCCCTCAAAAGTTCAATTTTTAAAAGATATTAGCTTTTGTTCATTTATCAAATTGTAGGCTCTCAGTCTTGTCCAACTACCAATGAGATGTAAAATCAGCTGGGATTGAAAGGGGAGTTCTGATGGCTGAAATATCCGCAAGATGATACAGAAATCATGGATTGATGTTAGCAGTAAAAACACACACTGGGAAAGGCTTTCCACTTGTTGTGTTTGTCAGGACCACAGCAGCACATGTATAGTGCATGCAAAAGGAGACAATGGGCCAATACAGCCCTATCTAGTTTCACTCTATACTGAATGCAGAGTCCTAAGTATGCTCCCTTTTGGTGAATTCCTGTCTAAAGTTTAAGGGAGTGACTCCAGCCATGGAACAAATTGTAATGATAAAAGATATTTATAGATTCAGTTATGTAGAATGATATAAATCATTATATTTCACTGAAATCAAAGACTTGACAGAATAGCTTCATGCTTTCTAAAAGTGGTTTGTTAAATATTACAATTCAAAACATTGGTTTTTGTTATGGTGTTTTCAGCCATTTCTTCCTGTCTCCCTTTCTTCCTTTCCCCTCCCCCTTGTAGCCTTGTGCCCAATTTAATCATCCTTTCTGCTTTCACATTCCACATTTCCTTTTGTTCTTCCTTATCACCTCTTGTTTTCCTCTCATGTTCTCCTATCTCAAATCATAGTCTCACATCCCCTAACTTACACACACACAAATGTTAACAGTTAGGGTGTAAATTTGAGTGAGAACATGTGATTTTTATCTTTCTGGCCTCTGTTTATCTTTATTTACACTACCTAGAAAATGGGAAAAAAATCTAAATGTACATTAACTGATGATTGGAAAATGAAAATATTGTACATATACAATGATGTTTTACTCAACTGTAAAGGAAAATGATGTTATGAAATTTTCAGGAAAATGTTTTGAAATGGAAAATTATGCATGTTTATGTATATTTGACAATGCTGAAACAATAGTTCCTAGGTCTATCATATTTCATCTAGAACCACTAATTATTTCTTTACTTACAGATGGCTCAGAGTGGATCATTTTATGATTAATTTTAATGTCATGAAGTTACAAACTATATTATATATATGGGTTATTAGCTGTTGCTCTTAAAATTGAATTTTTGTCCTTATTTTTTCTATTCATTTCTGTTATCTGAGAATAAGCTGTCTACAGGAACTACAAATGTAAGCTAGGTAGGGCCTGGGGAGATGGCTTAGTGGTTAAGCACTTGCCTTGTGAAACCTAAGGATCACAGTTTGAGGCTCGATTCCTCAGGACCCACATAAGCCAGATACACAAGGTGGAGTTTGTTTGCAGTGGCTAGAGGCCCTGGCACACCCATTCACATTTTACCTTTAAATATTAGAAAAATAGAGAAATCTGTGATAGTGATGGTTCCAGAAGACAAATATGATAAGCATGCTGTGAGAACGGAAGCAGATATCAGAACACAGAGAAAAATATATTAGAAATATACTCACAAAAAATATGGAAAAGCACATAGGAATTACAGATATATTTGTGAATGTCATAAAATGATCATCTCATGCTTGTGGTTCTTATTGCTACACATACCTGGACATGTATAAAATACAGAAGAGCATTGAGAAGAATAATGTCAGCAGCTATTATATGTTTTATATTTCCATGAAAGATGATTTGGGGCCAGGCATGGTGGTGTATGCTTTTAATCCCAGTACTTAGGAGGTAGGATTAAGAGGATAGCCATGATTTCAAGGCCACTCTGAAACTGCATAGTGAATTCCAGGGAACCTGGGCT
Organism: Orientallactaga sibirica; assembly: GCA_036365145.1. Classification (NCBI taxonomy): domain Eukaryota; kingdom Metazoa; phylum Chordata; class Mammalia; order Rodentia; family Dipodidae; genus Orientallactaga; species Orientallactaga sibirica. Next base: position 221,820 of record JAEOAD010000420.1, read on the forward strand.
AGAATGAAATTTTAAACCCTACCTTGAAAAACCAAAAAGAGAGAAAAAAAAAAAAGATGAAATGCTCAGATTCTTAAAAGAACTTCTAATACCTAAATATTGAAGACAAAATGTGTGTAGAACAAAATGTGAGGATCATCTTCCAAAGATCTTGATGATGTAAGTCTATGTCAGTTAGGTCAAATAATAAAGGGAGTAAAAGCACATTTATATATGATCCTTAAATGCAACAACTAGAAAGATTACAATGCATCTGAAAAAGTATCAGGGTAATTACCACTTGAAGACTCATGGAATTTAAATTGATGCATAAATGAAGATGGTCTCTAGGGTGAGAATGGCTGCTCCTCTTATAAGAGTAGTGCATGTTAAAAGCGAAAATACTGTGATTACAGTGACTACCTGACAGAAGTTTCAAAATATAGAGACTGAGAGCTACACAGAGTCTCATCAACATTTTAATGAAAATCTATCAGGGTAAGTTACATAGGTACTGCTACAGTATTTTACCAAGGAGATACCTGTATACTATTTTACTAAAGATATTTCTGAGCTTAAAATTTTTTTTAAAAATCAATGAAATAGAATAGTAAATATTCTGAAGTCATTATTGAGTTAATTAACTTAATACAACACTATTATTTTTTTTACTTTTAAATTAAATATAATTATATTTATTCGAATAACAAGAGTAAAATAATTTATTAAGATAATCTTAAAAATAGTACTAATATAAGTATGAAAATATTTGCCTAATTAGTTTTATATTTCAGTATATTAATTCAAAGGCAACAACAAAGAGACAATTCTTATAGGTTTTATAATTATAGACAATACTTATAATACTTTTGTCTTAGAATGTTGAAGAGAAAATATTAAGAAAGCCTAATAGAAATTGTCAAGCAGTGCTGGTTTCATGTAGGGTGGCAAAATTATCTTGAAGAATAAGACTGATGTGTGTTGTTGGTCGATTTGATCTTTGGTTCCAGTCATATGCTTTGACAACTTGCATGGTCAGAGTAAATCACAGGTATGTTTAATAAAAGTTTTGTTTGCACAAGACAATGACATGAAGGCAACTAGCAAAAGCACACTACATTTACTTACAAAATAATTGCCTGAAACTAAAAGTGAAAGAGGAAAACTAAAATTATCTCAAGTGACTGGAATATATATTATTAAGTTAAAAGCCAATTCATTATATAAGTGTTCTTTCAAGGAGCTTACAATTGAACCCATGTTTTCCTAAGCTACATTGCCATCCTGAATGAGTATTTTTTTTTCATATGCTGAATAGGAGTTGTTAATGGAAAGTTAATGACAGAATGCTGGCATTAATGTTTTCATATTTGGCATAATTGAGGGGAAGTTGCATAAATTAGAGAGATAATAAGTCATATCTGTTCTCAGGAAAGATAGTTAAGGATATTGATTCTCGCTGAAGCCTTAAATTTCAGGAAGACTTAAAAATTCTTTTGACTAACGATCACAGGAAAACATCAAGAGAAAAACTTTGGGTTTGTAGAAGATATAATATGAAAGAGAAAATAATATAAACCCAAACAAAATAGTTAAAAATACTGCAAAATAATTCCTCTCTTAAGAGTAAATTTTAAAATAGTTCTTAACACAAAATGTTCTAATTATCAACATATACATCACAGTAGCTTTGATATAAATATGGCTAAGTCGAATAAAACAAATTTATTTATTGAATTGATTTCAACTGCATGTTAAATTATTTCTGAAGTTTCAAATACATTCTCTTAAAAACAAAATAAGAACTGAACATGGTGGCTCATGCCTTCAACCAGAGCTGAGAAGGTTGTGGTTAAGAATATTCTCATATGTTCAAAGCCAGTCTGGGCTATTGAGTAAGTTTCAGGTCAGCTTGGGCTAAAGTAAGATCCTGTCTCAAAAAAACAAACAAACAAACAAACAAAAAAAACCCCACAAACTAAGAGCAACATAAAGTAGTTTAAGATGAATTATGGAAATAATATACTACAAATATATGAGCATATTTATGAGTTTCACTCAAATAACAGAGAATTTCAGTGTATTTCAAAACAATTGAAATAATCTTCTCATTTCCATATCTACAGATGGAGATAAATCGAAAACAGGAAGATACAATGCCTCTACATGGGTAGAATTTGTTCTCTTGGGGTTTTCAGATGTTCCCCATCTCCACTGGATTTTATTTGGGATATTTTTACTCATATACTTGACTATTCTAATCTCCAATGGCATTATAATACTCTTAACAAAAAGTGACACAGCACTTCACACACCTATGTATTTTTTTCCTCAGCAATTTTTCCTTTTTAGAAATCTGTTACGTGACATCCACTATGCCAAGAATGCTAATGGACCTCTACACTCTAAAAGGAAATATTTCCATGTTTGCCTGTGCAACACAGATGTGTTTTGTCCTGGTACTAGGAGGCACGGAGTGCCTTCTCCTGACGGTGATGGCTTACGACCGCTACGTGGCCATATGCAACCCTCTGCACTATGCTGTGGTCATGAACCACACTGTCTGCATGCAGTTGGTGACTGCCTCCTGGATCAGTGGAATTCCTGTTGAAATCGGGCAAACTTACCAAATATTTTCTTTGCACTTTTGTGGGTCCAATAGAATCAATCATTTCTTCTGTGATATTCCCCCACTACTCAAGCTCGCTTGTGGGGACATATTTGTGAATACGTTAGCAGTCTATATAGTGGCTGTTCTGTTTGTCATGGTTCCCTTTCTGCTGATCATCATCTCCTATAGAAAAATTATCTCTAGCATTCTGAAACTGTCATCAGCCAAGGGGAGGGCGAAAGCCTTCTCCACCTGCTCATCTCACCTGATAGTTGTGGTCTTATTCTATGGAACAGCCAGCATCACTTACTTACAACCCAAGCCAAGTCAATCAGAAGGAAATGGAAAATTACTGTCTCTTTTCTACACCATTTTGATACCAGCTTTAAACCCCATTATATACACTCTGAGAAACAAGGATATCATGGCGGCACTGAAAAAACAACTGAGCAAGTTACTGACATGGAACAAGACTTGAAATTCCAGAACAATTGTTTATAGGTTTGCCATATAGTTACAAAAGAAAAATCTGTTTTATTCCGACATGCTAACTTCTGTTTCAGGATATTCGTTTCCTATAGTGTGGTTAATGACTCCATTGTAATTAACATAGAAAGAAAATGACTGCAGATTAGTCACTAATATTAATCATCCATGTCATCATTAAATATTGAGTTTAGAGACATTTTCTGCAATTTGCTGGTAGATGACTTAGTGTGTCATATGACCAGGATTTGGTTCATCCTATAAGAACTGGGTAAGCCGGGCATGGTGGTGCACGCCTTTAATCCTAGCACTCAGGAGGCAGAGTAGGAGGATTACTGTGAGTTCAAGGCCAGCCTGAGACTACATAGTGAATTCCAGGTCAGCCTGGGCTACAGTGAGACCCTGCATGGAACGCCCCCACACCCCCTCCTCAAAAAGAATTAATGACCTTCTGTGATTGCATGTTTGTATTTATCCATGGCATTCTGCAGAAGTAGTTTGGTGATAGAAATGGGATGTTTTCAGTATTGCTTTTCTGTTTTATTTTTTTCCCCATGTATATCCATTTTCATAGTTGGTACTATTCTAAGACTTTAAATCTTAATCACTGCTCTACTGTCTGATATCTCTTTGTTGCTGTATAACCTCTCCTTTTTTAACTTCATACCTTCCTTTGGCAATCAGCTTCATAGTAGAAGTTTCTAGGATTTTTATGATAAACTAATTACACATGTGTTGGGTTGAATGTGCATGTATGTATATATATGTATGTATGTATGTATGTGTACATACAAATATACATATTTATATATGTATGTACACATACTTACATATATATTTATATATGCATACAAATGTAACATTATTCAATAGAAAAATGTCATTCCAGATAAGGATTTTTAAATAAGGTCCCTGTGGATCAAATCTTCATAAGATAGAAAGGCAGATGCTTAGCAAACAGACATGGAAGCACAGGATGCATTACTTGCTAAAAGAAAAGACAAACCAACAAAGGCAGCAGCCACAGAAGCTGAAAGAGACCAGCATCAATTCTCCTGACAGCCTTGTGGTACTGTGGTTATGGACAGCAGTCAAGAATATGAGACTAATATTGAACCGGTTAGTCAAAGTCACAACTGTATGGTAATTTCTAAACATGTGGCTAGGAAAATACAAATAATACTGATATTGAATTATTGTGTTTGACTCTTCTAGAATTAATTCAGTATTTGGCCTGTGCACTGCTAATATTTTATTCACTTACTTGCATTTTTATCATTGCATCTATTTGGGTTGATAATTTGAATTTTTATGTAAAATGCAAATACTCATATCCTACTTACAAAGTGAGTCAAAGCATTAATCTAGTCTCCTTTTGGAGAAATATTATTTACTGCCACCAAGTTTTAAATTTGTGTGTGTGTAAGTTACATTGTGCTTATTAGAAGATTTTCTTTTTCTCTTTATAAAAATGTCAGAGCAGGGCTGGAGAGATGGCTTAGCGGCTAAGGCGCCTGCCTGCTAAGTCTAAGAAAGCTGGTTCCAATGTCCAGCGGTTCCAATCTACAGGTCCCACGTTTAGCCAGATGCAAAGTGAGGCGAGGGCACAATGCCGCACTTGCCCACAAGGGGGCGCACGCATCTGGATTTCATTCACAGCAGCTGAGAGACTGCTGGCCCACCCATCTCTGTCTCCCTCTCCCTCTCTGTCTATCTCTCTCTGTCTCTCTCTCCAAAAATAAATAAAAAATAATAAAAAAATGTCAGAGCAACTTGGAATCAAGGGGAAAGCCCTGAGTTGTCATATATGAAGACAGGCAGAATATCTATACTGTATACTGTTACTCAGCCCCTCAAAATTATACCTATGACAGGCTACAAGAGAGAAAATAGCAAGTTGTGTAATAATGCAAACTTCACTGTATCAACACAATTAAAAAATAAAATAAAATTATCTGAAAAATACTATACCATTATCAGTTCTGTTATCTATGCACTTTCCATAAGAACCATAAAGGGATGTAAAAATAATTTCAATATTTCCTACAATTGTGCTTGAAAGCATTCACAAAGGATATCATTTAAGGATAAAAAGTACCAAATGTGATGAAAAATTTAGCACTGTTTTGTCTTTGATTTGTTTCCCTTGTATTGTTGGAGGTTAAACCAGGGCTTTTGCCATACTAGACAAGAACTCTATCATAGAACTACAGCTCCACCAGTACACAGAATTTTAATTTCATATGCTTTAAAACTAATAAAGTTGTTCTTTATAATTAATTGTGTAAGAAAATTCAAGTTAAGTAGCAGCACTATTAAAGAAATTAGAACTTTACAAAAATGTATGAGATTATTAAATTGACTCATAAATGTACAACTAAAATATTTTAAAATTATATTAGAATGTTACATCCAACATCAATATCATTTGATAGCTCAGCACTTGTTTGTCATAGGAATGAATGGTTGGCAAGCACTATTAAAAAATTACTTACTGGCTCAAGAGAAAGCTTAGTGGTTAAGGTGCTTGCCTGCAAAGCCAAAAGACCCAGTTTGGATTACCCAGGACCCACATAAGCCAGATGCACAAGATGGTGCATGCATCTGGAGTTCATTTGCAGCAGCTGGAGGCCCTGATGCACCCATTCGTTCTTTTTATTTGCCCCTCTCTCTCTTTCTTTCTTTCTCTCTCTCAAAAAAGTAAAATAAAAAAAAAAGTTTAAAAGAAACTTAATTACAAGGAATCTTGTAAAGATTATTTTCATGTAGATTCCATTGCTCAAAGTATACAATCGTGATTGAATATGGAATCATTGAAGTTTACCCAAATGGTCAGAACAAAGCAAAAACACCTGCTATGCTAAAGAGGGTGTCCTTGACAGTGTAATGAAGGAAGACAAGCGTGGGAACATAAATGTACATATACCAAGCACACCATACAAGCTACACTATACACACACAAGCAAACATATGTGAATAAATAAATAATAAAATATTCATGAATTTACCAAGGGCATACTTTTAGAAATCAATACAACGGCCAGAATTTACATATTATGAGCAAACGACCTACCTGTGAAATGTTTAATATAAATTAACTATCTTAGAAAAATATGGGATATTTATGTACATGACAAAACAGGCAAAATATACTTGAATATTGATATATTACTAAGGAAAATTGGTGATAAAATGCAGATTCCTAAATCATTATCATGAACTACTACACTTAATATAATATTATTAAGCTGTCATATTTGCCTAAATTGTGTTATACATTTATTTGAATTCCAATATAAACAATCCAATGTGTATTTTGTAGAACTCATTATAAATTTAAATTTTGCATAAATATACAAAGGACAAAAAAGTAAAGAAACATTTATGAGTATTAAATTAATAAGCATAGCACATGATTTCAAGTCTTACTGGGTTAAAGTAGTGGGAAAATTGTGAAATGATAAAAATAATCCCAGAAAATTAATGTGTGTGTGTGTGTGTGTGTGTGTGTGTGTGTGTGTGTGTGTGTGAATAAAAAGCTAGAGAGGTATTCAGTATTAAGAGCAGTCAAAGTCAAAACAGGTAAAAATATACATGGAGTTCTTCCTCACATTATCTGAAAGCATCAAAATGATGGGAATCAAATGTAAAAGTAAATTGTATAGCCTAAGAGAACATCTTTGTATAATTAGAATGAAATGATAGTTTCTTTTAATTTAATTTATTTTTAACTGGCATACTGAGATTTCAATATCCATTGTAGCATTTCAAAATACCATTCATTTTAGTTGATTCTTATCTCCCCTCCTGTGCCAAATTTCCGCGCCTCTACTTCTCCCCACAATATCCTCTCCCATGTATGTACATGTCACTCGTGGGCTTTCGCCCTTTCCTTACTCCATTTTCCTGCTCATCACTTTATATTTGTTCTTGGGGTAGCACTTTATCTTTATAGGTTTTGTTTACATTTGCCCCCACTATGTAGGCATATAGATATTACAAGCTAGGATCTGCATATCACAGAGAACGTTCAGTTTTGGTCTTTCCGAGTTTGGGTCATGTCGTTAATATAATTCTTTCTGGGCTCACCCATTTTCTGGCAAATTTCATAATGTCATTTTTCTGTACTGTTGCATAGAATTCCATTTTAATATATGCTACATTTTCATTATTTATTCATTTATGTGATGGGTATTATTTGAGCTTATTCCAATTCTAAGCTATTGCAGATGGAGTAACAAGTAAACATAGACATACAAGAGTTTCTTTAGTAAAGTGTGAAGTCTGGCGATATTGTGCCTCATACTGGTATACCTAGATCATCTGAGAGTTCTATGTCTAATTTTTTTAGATGCCACCATGTGATTTCCATTGTTTGCACTTCCACCAATAGCAAGTGAGACTTCCTATTCCCCTGCATCCATCATTGTCAGATTTGTTTTGTTTTAATATATTTTTATATTTTTATTTGTTTGTTTATTTGAGAGAGAGAAAGAAGCAGAGAGAGAGGGAGAGAGAAAGAGAAAGAGAGAATGGGCACAAAGGGCCTCTAGCCACTGCAGCCAAACTCCAGATGCATGTGCCCCCTTGTGCATTTGGCTTGCATAGGTCCTGGAGTGTGAAACTGGGATCCTCTGTCTTTGCAGGCAAATGCCTTAACTGCTAAGCCATCTCTCCAGCCTCATTGTCAGATTTCTTCATGATAGCCATTCTAAGCCGAGTAAGAATGCTATCTGAGTGTTATTAAGTTGTATTTCCTTAATGACTAGGGATACTATGCCTCCTCTTTTTTTAACTGTTTACTCATTTTATTAACCCATTTCACACACACACACACATATGCCTTCTTCAAAAATATTATTTATTTTTAAAATATTAATAAAATGAAAATCCAAACCAAAAGTTGTTAAATTTTCTATCGTGCTTTTCTGATGGAGGATTTGTCCAGAGTGCATAATGAACTTCTGTCAACCTGTAAAATGACAAGTAACTAAGAAATGTGCAAATGGATTTAAGGAACATTTGTACAAAAAGATGTACAAACACACTTTGGACATAAAAATATGCCGACCTGGGCTGGAGAGATAGCTTAGCAGTTAAGGCGCTTGCCTCCTAAGCCTAAGAACACTGGTTCCAATCTCCAGCGGTTCCAACCTTCAGGTCCCCCATTTAGCCAGATGCAAAGTGACACAAGGGCGCAATGCCGCATTTGACCACAAGGCGGCACACGCATTTGGATTTTGTTCTCAGCAGCTGAGGGGCTGCCGGCGCGCCCATCTCTATCTATCTTCCTTTCCTTCTCTCTCTCTGTCTCTCTCCAAAAAAAAAAAAAAAATGTGGATCTTCTTTAGTCATTAAAACATATGAATATAAATTTCAATGAAATATTTCAATCCACCTTTACAAGAGCTGAACTAAAATTATAGATAGTACCATTTGATTACAAAGGTATATAGGTTTTAAAAAATTACACCATAGATGTTGTAAATGTAAATGATACACTTCAGAAAAATATTTTGTACTCCAACTCAAAACTCTTAAAGGTGATTAATTCCTTCAGCAAAGTAGTAGTATACAAGATCAACGCACGACAAGCAGTAGCCATTATGGAACTTCCGCTGGATCTGTAAGCTTCAATAAATAATATCCCTTCCTCTATAACTGTGCCCGGTCTGGAAGTTCATCTCAGTGAACCTGAAGCTGTCTGCTACACCCAGTTTCAATTAGCCAAAGCGTCTATTGTCTTTACTTAAAATATGACATTGCCTTAAAGGAACCCCTAGACCCTGCTCTGCAGGTAACAGAACCAGATAAAGTTCATAACCATTTTGTAGGGTCAAAATTTATGTGTTACTAAAATATTCATTACTTAGTATTAGTGAAATAAGAGTCCCACTAAATATTAAGAGCATATTCAACACAATGGATTAATATGTCATATTAATATTAGTAACACAGAGTATAGAAGTAATTGATAAGAAAACATACAGAAGGGTTGTGCATATATTATTGCTAGTATTTTGGAAATTACTCACATTTGATATCTATACTCAGATTACAAACTCCACAACACACATGAGAATGAAAGTTTTGTCAGTGAATCTTTTTCTTCTTTCTTGGACCAGTGAGGAAACATGAAAAATTAAAGGCAGACTTAAAAAAAAATAACAAGCATTTATAGATATTTATATATGTCATGACTTCTTCAGGTGGTTTTCCATGTAATAATATTTGATTCACATATAAATCCTAAGTATTGTTACATTTGTTTGGGCATTGGATAGATGAGTGACCTACTGCATAAAGAATTTATCAATGTGCATAAGTCATTCTGTAGCATAAAGTGGAAAAGTAATTCATTATCTGCCCATTGATGAAAAACCATCCTATATCTGTGACAGGGTCTCTAAACTTTTGTTCTTCACAGGTTCAAAGAAACATGTTGGAGAATGAAGGCCAAGCAGGTATGAGTGCTGAACCAGCAATCAACTTGGATGTGTTATTTCAGGAAAACATAAGAACAAAATCAGCTTACAGAGTGAGAACCTCCAAATTTATATACAAAAATATTCTCATTTTACACACCATAGTTCTAGCCCAATATACTAAAGATTGTAATAAAGTGAATGACAACAAATATCTCAATAACTCTATTTTGTAAATATTAATTGATAATTTTCATTCAAGAAGATAATGCAATTTGATCATTATATCCTCCCAAAACTTTTTCTTGTTTCCTGTTTCATCTATGCTCTTTACTGAACACCTTCTTCTTTTCAAGTAGACCGTTTTCTATTTAGAAGACTTCTTTTTTTGGCTTCTTCTATCCTCCTTGTAGAAATGTTGATGAACTCTATTCTGTGAAAGTCTTATAGAGGAAGCGATGTGGCCATAGCCACTATGTGATCATAATGTAAACTATGTGTCTGAAAGACAGTGCTCCAGAGCCAGAGGATGAAGAGGAGTACTTTAGGAAATGAACTGTGAAGAGAATTGTTGACTTGATATAGACTTGTGACTATATTTTACGTGAGAATTATTCCTTGAAATTCTGAATATCTTTCCCAGTGTTTAAAAAAAAAAAGAAATATGAATGCTTCTTTTGATTCCTCTTCTCTTTTATTCAAAAATTCGAAGGATAATGAGGCCAAGCTGGCCTGAGCATATGTAAAGAGGAGAGGCAAACCTTGATAATGACAGGACCTGTTATGAATTTACAATGACAGAAAAAATACTTTTACTCCAAATTAAGACACTTACAGGTTTTTGCAGTTCTATTTAAACATCTTAATTCTCGTATCCAAAATACCAGTGGAGTCCAGTGGGTTGATGCATTCCACAAGTCCCAGGACTTGGGAGCTAAGGGCAAGAGGATCAGCATAAGTTTGAGGCCAGCCAGGTATACACAGAGAGAGCCTGGCTATCCAGTCACAGAATAAGACCCTGTCTCAAAAATATACTTACCAGTTTCTAATGTTTTCAATCTTTATGCTTCCTAATAATCATAATATCCTGAGACTGTAGAATAGGACTAATTCACTCAGGTAAGTATTATTTATTTATCTGTTATGATAAACTCCTTGAGTGGCAGGGGAAAGAAAACAGGTTTCCATCAATTAGTGACATGGAGAAGTAATTTATCCCAAGGGTAGAGACCATTTTGTACTTAAGTGCAACAGTGTGTTCTAAAAAAGGGTATATATAGTAGGAGGTGATTAATCACTTTCAAATAAAGATAAATTATTAAGTTAAGAAAAATAAACATATTTATAATTATCTTTCAAGCAACAATGGTAAGAATTATAATTAATCTAATTTCAAACAGGTAATCATGGCTATTTTGACAAAATCAAATATATATATATGTGTAATTTAATTTAATATTAGGATCAAATTATAATGAAAATAAAGATATTTAAAATTGTCATGCATTTTATGTTTTAAATACAATTTTCAAATATTATTTCAGATTATTTTTGTATTTTTCTATCTTTTGATATTATTAGATCCAATGTGAACAAAAGATGATTTTTATATGAAAGGCTAATAAATATACTAAAGAATAGTCTTCAATAGCACCATCTTTTGTGCTAACATGTACCAAATTGTTCTTATTATTTTATTTATATAAAGTTATTATTTTCTGTTAGGAATGCATTCAAGTGTTTTACATACATTAGGTCTCAGAAAAATTGAAGTGCACATAAAATGTGATGACAATGAAGAATGAACGTGATTGATATGGGTGTATAAGTGGCTTTGATCAAAGGCTCTCTTGCTTGTTAGTAGTTTAGATCTAGCATAAATGAATCTGAAAGAAATAGAGAAATGGTAGCAAATTTTCATTTTGTCTTTAGGGACTTTAAACTATTCTGCATTCATATGATCATACCTAATTTTTTCTCTATATTCTGTTTCATTTCATGAACTTGCACAAAGAAATAGACAATTTACAAGTATATTGTATTAAATGCTTTAATTAATATTACAAAGTTATTCCAAAATACATTGCTTTAGTTTAATAATTATAAAATATATGAATAAAACACAATTGCCTATATTAACTTAAATGTCTACTGACTTTCAAAATACAGATAAAATTTTTAAATAGTTTTTGACAGTCAGAAACAATACCTTTATCTGCAGCACTGCAGATTAACTAACATAGAAGCATTATTTAGGGATGTTTGTTTATTTGCACTATTGTTTTCTTTCCATGAAACTTTAAATTCATAAATATGGACAAAACTGTTGATTCTTAAGTGAAAATTTTAGATTTTCTCAACCAGTATTAAACATAAGCAAATAAACATAAAGCATAAAGAAAAAAATGATTGTAGATATAGAGGAAGTGAAACTTCTGTTCATGTTGTTTTTCTTCTCTGTATTGTTTTTAAGCCTCATCCTAGTTCAGTTGAAAAATCTATGGTCCTACTTCCACAATAAGGAAAGCTATGCCTATGTGGATACAAAGAGGAAAGAGCCTAACAATACAGAGGGCAGTGCTTTCAGTTTTATCTTCTAGAGAATGGTGCTTGTTGGGGCAATGTCTCCCTCTCCAAATACAGTAACATAGTACTCATGGGCTTCTGTCAAATGAGTCAAGGAGAAGTCTTTAGCATTAAGTATTTAATAAGTCCTAGACTGAATTAAATGGGTAAATAAGTGTACATAAAATTTTGTATGCTGTAATGTTCTTGAAATATTAGCTCATAATGAGAATTTTTGTTCAGTAGTTGCTATTCATTTTAGCTTTGCAGTTATAGCATTTTCATATCACAGTATCAAATTTTTATTAGTATTCTATAATTTTAGGAAAAAGCCTACATATGATAATTTTATATTCAATATGGAATATCACAAATGGAAAAGGACTTTCTAATATTCCTACTATGTAACAAAATCCTCAAGATTCCAATGTTTAGCATAAACTATTACTCAATTTTGAAATAATATTTATTTACTTATAAGGAAAGAGATAGAGAGAGAGAACTGCCAGTGCAAATGAAGTCTAGATGCATATGCTACTTTGTGTATCTGGTGATACATAGTACTGGGAAATCAAACCCAGACCATCAAGCTTTGCAAGCAAGTGTCTTTAAATGGTAAACCACCCTACAGCCCATATTACTCCTTCTGAATTCCAATCTATGTATATTTGAAGGTGAAATATTGAATACTTAGCAGATGTATGATTTTTCAATATATCTTTCCAATGAATTTGCCTTTTGGTCCATAAATGATCAACACAATGTGGAGATTAATTAATAAATATTACAAAGAATGAGATGGTGATAATTTCTGCAAGATCAGATGGTATTATAATTCCTAAATACATATCTAATAACCACATGTCCATATATATTAAATACAAAAGTGTACCTTATAAAAAGTTAATATACAGATCCAGAGATAAATAAGACAATGAAATTGAATAACAGAAATCCTACACATTTGTGCACAAATCACACAAGTGTGTGCTGTAGAACAGGCAACAGGGCTGTTTAGTAAGATGAATGACTGAGGAACAGCTCAGAGAAAAGCTGTGGCTGATGCCTTCTGTGAAACAAATGTATGTGTACTTAGAGTACACAGATGCACATTCTAGTGAAATATACTGTCATGACCAGGTTTGTTCCTGAGACCACTCAGACTCTTGAGCCTCCCTGGACTTGAAGACCATCTTGAAGTTCTTCACTCCATCTTGACTTAGAACATTAAAATCTGAATGTAAAGTTTTATAAACTTTACCTGGAAATGAAAACATACTTTTAACTATTCTACAGGGTTCCATAATATTTGGTGGCCAATTAAAACTTATTTTATACTAAAAAGAGCCTTCATGCAGAAGCATTGAGGATAAATTAAAAGCCACTTTTAACCATTACATATATTATTTGCTAAAAATATTTAGGAGGAATTTGAAAAATATTTACCCATATATTAAAATTAATATCAAATTAGTATTCATAGAAACCTGAAATATTGGGTGAGCATAAAAATATTAAACAAGGGGCTGGAGAGATGGCTTAGCTGTTAAGGCACCTACTGAGAAGCCTAAGAACACCCGTTTGATTCTCCAGGTCCCACATTTAGCCAGACGCAAAAGTGATGCAAGTGCTCAATGCCACACATGCACACAAGGGGGCACACACATCTGGAGTTCATTCACAGCGGCTGAGAGACCGCTGGTGTGCCCATTATCTATCTGTCTGTCTCTTTCTGCAGGAACTGACAAACTGCTCTCTCTGTTCTACACTATTGTGACTCCAGTGTTCAACCCAATGATATACAGCCTTAGGAATAAATTTATGATTGCAGCCCTGAAAAGAATATTGCACAAAAGATAGTGTTTCAGAATTATGCACACATTATTGTATAGCTTTTCTATCCTTAGGTCAGCACACTCCCACCAAAATGCTAAACCCTCCAGTTTATGATGTTTAAAAGATATCTTTACTCTGCTTAAAATATGCTAAAATAAAAAAATCAAACAAAAGAATGAGATATTTGTTTAACTGAATGTAAACTCAGATTTTTTAGTATTGAGATGAAAATGTAAGATAGCATGTGGTCAACAGACTACTCTACAGACTACTATAATACATGCATGCATAAACATACAGATTGATCAGGGGAAAAACAGAAAGTTCTACTTGGATATGCTTAGTAGCAAAAAATGATCAAAACTTAAGAGCAAACACAGAAAATATTTTTTTTTCTTCTGAGAAATAAGGAAATTTGGATATTTGTAACCATCAGTGATATAACCTAAGGGGCAGACAAATGACTGGCACCTCTGGTTAAATCTTTTCCACAGATGATACATGAAGAGAGGAAAGCAGGAGACAATGTTTCCACAGTGAAGCAGTTTGTCCTCTTGGGATTCTCTGACCTTCCTAACCTCCAAGGGCTTCTATTTGGGATATTCTTCATCATGTACTTGACAATCTTAATTGGAAATAGCATCATAATTGTGATAACAAGGATTGACCCTGCACTACAGAAACCTATGTATTTTTTCCTGGCAAATTTTTCTTCCTTGGAAATCTGTTATGTGTCAGTAACTCTCCCTAGGATTCTGTTCAACATTTGTATGCAAGATAGAAGCATTTCTGTTCTGAGTTGTGCCACCCAATTATGCTTCTTCCTTATGCTGGGGGCAACTGAGTGCTTCCTCCTGGCTGTGATGTCCTATGACCGCTATGTGGCCATCTGCAACCCACTGCACTATCCTCTGGTCATGAACCCAACAAAGTGCACTCAGCTAGCAGCAGGCTCCTGGCTTGGGGGTATCCCAGTCCAGATAGGGCAAACCTGTCAGATATTCTCTCTGCGTTTCTGTAGTTCTAACAAAATTGATCACTTCTTCTGTGACATACCTCCTATTCTTAAGCTAGCCTGTGGGGACACATCTGTGCATGAGTTGTCTGTATATATAGTGGCAATGCTGTTTGTTGCATTCCCTTTTATGTTGATTCTTGCTTCTTACAGCAAAATCATTATCACCATTCTGAAATTACCAACTGCTAAAGGGCGGGCCAAAGCCTTCTCCACATGTTCTTCCCACCTGCTGGTGGTGGTCTTGTTTTTTGGATCTGCTACAGTTACCTACTTGAGGCCAAAGTCCACTCATTCTGCAGGAACTGACAAACTGCTCTCTTTGTTCTACACTATTGTGACTCCAATGTTCAACCCAATGATATACAGCCTTAGGAATAAAGATATGATTGCAGCCCTGAAAAGAATATTGCACAAAAGATAGTGTTTCAGACTTATGCCCACGTTATTTATTGTATGGCTTTTCTATCCTCAGGTCAGCACACTCCCACCTCCAGTTTATGATGTTTTAAAGATATCTTTACTCTGCTTAGAAATATGTTAAGCAAAGTCATCTAAAATATTATGTGTTAAGAAAAACACATTCCTGGCACATAAATTTTGAGTACGAGTCACATATTCCATGAGAATAATTATGAGCATAATTCAACACAGTCAGGCATGTTATGAAAATACAAAGGGGGATTATTTACCTAAATAGTCCTGAAGCATCACCCTCCTACTCTTTCCTTCTTCATTTATGTAGACTTACCAGCTGTGCTTCAATATCAAATGTGTGTTGATTATGCAATTAAATGAGTGTATGAAGTAATTATTGTGGCTATATCCTATCTCAGAATTTTGGCAAATTATAAGTATTTTACAAAATCAATGAACATTGAGAACAATATTTAAGCTCCTATGATAACCCGTGGAATCACTCCATCAAAAACTGAGAAAGCTAATATGTCTTTATTCTCTTCCTGGTCATTTCCTGCCTAAGTAAGGATGCTTGAAGATATATGTTCATTTAATTAAAGATTTAAACCTAACAATGAACATTCTAGTATGTGCAAACATCTAGGTTTAGACAATCGAGTTTGTATCTCTATATCTCTCAGTTTTTTGTCAATTAATATTACATTCCTACATAGATGGGAGTGCTCTGACACTAAATCACAGTACTGTATGCTTCTCAAATAATTCTTTGATCAAAAATTTTTTTGATGAATTTAATTTTATTAAAGTTATATAAGTAACAATAAAGCAATTATAGTGACATACTTTTTATTTTTTATTTATTTATTTATTTATTTATTTATTTATTTTATTGACACCTTCTATACTTACATACAAAAACATATGATATTTCCCTCCCCTCCCCCATTCCACTTTAGAACTCCAATCTCCATCAAATCCCTTCCCTCTCTCCATTAATCTCTCTTTTAATTTGAGTGACATACTTTTTATAAAGAACATTGCATTGCACATTTCCAGGGAGTAAGTGGAAAAGTAGAATATGGTTGTCCACTCTGACTATGCAAGGGGCAATTTTTGGGAACTGCTCTATGTTAGTCATGCTTTTAATGATATTTTAATATATGTAAACCAAGATAGCACACTTGAGCTAGTCTTGGGGACTCACAACAGTCTCGACAATCTCAACACTCTGGAGATGGAGTCATAAAAATTGCCTTCAACTGTCCAAAATCAGCCTGGGCTGGATAGTGAGTACCAATCCAGACAAGGCTACTCTCTCAAGAGAGAAGCAAATAATTTTTTGTATATGTCTAAGATATAATGGAGAAAGATTATTTTTCTCATTCTGAAGTCTGCTAGTACCCAGCTATTCTTATCTCTTGATGCAGATTAGTAATGTTAGGCAACACCATTTGTGAATTCTTGGAATTTTTTCCTGTACTATTGAGGTTCCTTTCAGAAAATGGTTGCCTGTGACTATATCTTGAAATATTTCTCTATGGTGTCCTCACAAAGTCAGTGACTTAGGATTCATTTTAAAGTATATAAAAATATATTTATTTGACCCAGAGAGAGAGAAAGAGGAAGATAGGGGGAGAATGGGCATGCCAGGGCCTCTAGCCACTGCAAATGAACTTCAGTTGCATGTACTACCATGTGCATCTGGCTTATGTGGGTACCAGGGAATCAAACCTGAGTCCTTAGGCTTTGCAGACAAGTGCCTTAACTTCTAAACATTCTCTCCAGACCTTAAAGTATTTGATTCAGGGTGACTTCATTTACTTTTTAAGGTAAAAAATATTAGTCTAGTTGACTTCTTCTGCATGTAAATATCCATATTTGCCCACAGTATTTGTTCAAGAGGCTGCATTTTTAATTTATTTTTATTTTTAAAATATTTTTATTTACTTATTTGCAAAGAGACCTAGAGCAAGAACAAGAGAGAGAGAAAGACAGAAAGTAAGAGAAAACGAACTAAGGCCTCTTGCCACTTTGTGCTTCTGGCTTTACTGGGTACTCAGAAATTGAACCCATGGGGTTAGACTTTGCACCTTAACTGCTAAGCTATTTTTCCAGCTGAGGCTATCTTCTTTGAATAGATATTCCTGAAGTCTTTGTTAAAAATTAGGTGGTTGTAGCCATGTGGGTTTATTTCTGGATTTTTTAATAATGGTCCATTTTTTACTTGCCCGATTTTGTGTCAGTAACATGCTGACTTTATCATTTATCATTTATAGTAGAACTTGAGGTCAGGCATTATGTTCAGTCCAGCATTATTTCATTGTTATGATTGCTTTGGCCATTTGTGGTTTTTAATGTCTCCATATGAGCTTTAGGATTATATTTCTAGGTCTGCAAAAAATACTATTGGAGTCATCCTTTTAGGAGTTCCATGTCGCTTCCCATAGTGGTTGTAACATTTTACATTCCCACAAACAATGAAAGAGGGGACCTGCAGACCCACCAACAGATCCAGTTATTCCCTTACTGGGCATTTACCCTAAAAACTCCAAGCCTCAGATCAGAGAGCCTTGCTCAACCATGTTTTTTTTTTTTTTTTTTAATATTTATTTATTTGAGAAAGAGAAGCAGAGAAGGAGAGAGAAAGAGAGGCAGACACAGAGAGACTGAGCATGATGACTTAATTAATTTTTAAGGTAAAAATATTAGTCTAGTTGACTTCTTCTGCATGTAAATATCCATATTTGCCCACAGTATTTGTTCAAGAGGCTGCATTTTTAATTTATTTTTATTTTTAAAATATTTTTATTTACTTATTTGCAAAGAGAACTAGAGCAAGAACAAGAGAGAGAGAAAGAGAGGCAGACTCAGAGAGACTGAGCATGCCAGGGCCTCTAGCCACTGTTAATGAACTTCAGTTGCATGTACTACCATGTGCATCTGGCTTATGTGGGTACCAGGGAATCAAACCTGAGTCCTTAGGCTTTGCAGACAGACAAGTGCCTTAACTTCTAAACATTCTCCAGACCTTAAAGTATTTGATTCAGAATGACTTAATTAATTTTTAAGGTAAAAATATTAGTCTAGTTGACTTCTTCTGCATGTAAATATCCATATTTGCCCACAGTATTTGTTCAAGAGGCTGCATTTTTAATTTATTTTTATTTTTAAAATATTTTTATTTACTTATTTGCAAAGAGAACTAGAGCAAGAACAAGAGAGAGAGAAAGAGGAAGATAGGGGAGAATGGGCATGCCAGGGCCTCTAGCCACTGTTAATGAACTTCAGTTGCATGTACTACCATGTGCATCTGGCTTATGTGGGTACCAGGGAATCAAACCTGAGTCCTTAGGCTTTGCAGACAGACAAGTGCCTTAACTTCTAAACATTCTCCAGACCTTAAAGTATTTGATTCAGAATGACTTAATTAATTTTTAAGGTAAAAATATTAGTCTAGTTGACTTCTTCTGCATGTAAATATCCATATTTGCCCACAGTATTTGTTCAAGAGGCTGCATTTTTAATTTATTTTCATTTTATTGACACCTTCTATACTTACATACAAAAACATATGATATTTCCTCCTCCCCATTCCACTTTAGAACTCCAATCTCCATCAAATCCCTTCCATCTCTCCATTAATCTCTCTTTAATTTGAGTGACATACTTTTTATTTTTATTTATTTACTTTATTTATTTATTTATTTATTTATTTATTTATTTATTTATTTATTTATTTATTTATTTATTTATTTATTTATTTATTTATTTATTTATTTATTTATTTATTTTATTGACACCTTCTATACTTACATACAAAAACATATGATATTTCCTCCTCCCCATTCCACTTTAGAACTCCAATCTCCATCAAATCCCTTCCATCTCTCCATTAATCTCTCTTTAATTTGAGTGACATACTTTTTATTTTTATTTATTTACTTTATTTATTTATTTCATTTATTTATTTCTTTATTTTATTGACACCTTCTATACTTACATACAAAAACATATGATATTTCCTCCTCCCCATTCCACTTTAGAACTCCAATCTCCATCAAATCCCTTCCATCTCTCCATTAATCTCTCTTTAATTTGAGTGACATACTTTTTATTTTTATTTATTTACTTTATTTATTTATTTTATTGACACCTTCTATACTTACATACAAAAACATATGATATTTCCTCCTCCCCATTCCACTTTAGAACTCCAATCTCCATCAAATCCCTTCCATCTCTCCATTAATCTCTCTTTAATTTGAGTGACATACTTTTTATAAAGAACATTGCATTGCACATTTCCAGGAGTAAGTGGAAAAGTAGAATATGGTTGTCCACTCCGACTATGCAAGGGGCAATTTTTGGGAACTGCTCTATGTTAGTCATGCTTTTAATGATAGTTTATTATATGTAAACCAAGATAGCACACTTGAGCTAGTCTTGGGGCCTCACAACAGTCTCGACAATCTCAACACTCTGGAGACGGAGTCATAAAAATTGCCTTCAACTGTCCAAAATCAGCCTGGGCTGGATAGTGAGTACCAATCCAGACAAGGCTACTCTCTCAAGAGAGAAGCAAATAATTTATTGTATATGTCAAAGATATAATGGTGAAAGATGATTTTTCTCATTCTGAAGTCTGCTAGTACTCAGCTATTCTTATCTCTTGATGCAGATTAGTAATGTTAGGCATCACCATTTGTGAATTCTTGGAATTTTTTTCCTGTACTATTGAGGTCCCTTTCAGAAAATGGTTGCCTGTGACTATATCTTGAAATATTTCTCTGTGGTGTCCTCTCAAATTCAGTGACTTAGGATTCATTTTAAAGTATATAAAAAATATATTTATTTGACCTAGAGACAGAGAAAGAGGAAGATAGGGAAATAATGGGCATGCCAGGGCCTCTAGCCACTGTTAATGAACTTCAGTTGCATGTACTACCATGTGCATCTGGCTTATGTGGGTACCAGGGAATCAAACCTGAGTCCTTAGGCTTTGCAGACAGACAAGTGCCTTAACTTCTAAACATTCTCTCCAGACCTTAAAGTATTTGATTCAGAATGACTTAATTAATTTTTAAGGTAAAAAATATTAGTCTAGTTGACTTCTTCTGCATGTAAATATCCATATTTGCCCACAGTATTTGTTCAAGAGGCTGCATTTTTAATTTATTTTTATTTTTAAAATATTTTTATTTACTTATTTGCAAAGAGAACTAGAGCAAGAACAAGAGAGAGAGAAAGAGAGGCAGACTCAGAGAGACTGAGCATGCCAGGGCCTCTAGCCACTGTTAATGAACTTCAGTTGCATGTACTACCATGTGCATCTGGCTTATGTGGGTACCAGGGAATCAAACCTGAGTCCTTAGGCTTTGCAGACAGACAAGTGCCTTAACTTCTAAACATTCTCCAGACCTTAAAGTATTTGATTCAGAATGACTTAATTAATTTTTAAGGTAAAAATATTAGTCTAGTTGACTTCTTCTGCATGTAAATATCCATATTTGCCCACAGTATTTGTTCAAGAGGCTGCATTTTTAATTTATTTTCATTTTATTGACACCTTCTATACTTACATACAAAAACATATGATATTTCCTCCTCCCCATTCCACTTTAGAACTCCAATCTCCATCAAATCCCTTCCATCTCTCCATTAATCTCTCTTTAATTTGAGTGACATACTTTTTATTTTTATTTATTTACTTTATTTATTTATTTATTTATTTATTTATTTTATTGACACCTTCTATACTTACATACAAAAACATATGATATTTCCTCCTCCCCATTCCACTTTAGAACTCCAATCTCCATCAAATCCCTTCCATCTCTCCATTAATCTCTCTTTAATTTGAGTGACATACTTTTTATAAAGAACATTGCATTGCACATTTCCAGGAGTAAGTGGAAAAGTAGAATATGGTTGTCCACTCGACTATGCAAGGGGCAATTTTTGGGAACTGCTCTATGTTAGTCATGCTTTTAATGATAGTTTATTATATGTAAACCAAGATAGCACACTTGAGCTAGTCTTGGGACTCACAACAGTCTTGACAATCTCAACACTCTGGAGACGGAGTCATAAAAATTGCCTTCAACTGTCCAAAATCAGCCTGGGCTGGATAGTGAGTACCAATCCAGACAAGGCTACTCTCTCAAGAGAGAAGCAAATAATTTATTG